>PVIU01009770.1:0-74214 GCA_004026605.1 Ondatra zibethicus | reverse complement strand
CGGGGGGCTTATGCCCTCTCCTCACCTTTGCAGGTACCAGGCACTCATGGCATGCACATACAAACACACAGGCAAAATGCTCGCACACATAAAAATTAAAAACAAAATGGTCAAAAGAGCATTGAAAACACAGAGAAACTGAGGATCTTACATTGCATGACTAAATATTCAACAGAGAAGTTACTCTGGAAAACCGTTCCCGGTTGTTCACATGGAACACATACTGATCGTACTTGTAGAAATTATACACATGAAACCTTTTAATGTGGATTTTCACAGCACCTTTGCCTATAATAGCCAAAAAAATTGGAAATGGCTCAGGTTCAATTCAGTGAGTGACAGGTAAAGGCATGCCGCATTGAGCCTGTGCCACGGAACAACCTCAGCGATAAGGAAACTGCCAGTAACACCTGGACAGTTTGGGTTCAGCTATAAAAAGTTAGGTCAAATGGAAAGGACCAATCATAACATGTTGCATGCAGCATGATGTCATATGTAATATTCCTTTTAAAAATAATATTTTATTAATTTTTTAAACTTCATATAAGGTATTCGATCATATTCACCCTAAACTCCTCCCGTGTAAGCTCTCACCTTTTTACCCTCCAACTTTGTGCCCCATTTCTTGTTCTTAGCTCAATAACCCAAGAACTTCAATTTGTATGATCTATGATCTTGAGTGTGGAGATATCCAGGGAAGCATGACTGAGCTACCGGGAAATATGCCATTAAAGGACATCGACTGTCCCTTCCCCAGAAGCCATGGGCTGTTTGTAGTTTCTCAGTTAGGGATGGGAGGTCATCTGTCCCTTCCTGCTCCATCCTAGAATTTTGATTGGAATGATCATGTGCTTTTCTCATGTGAAACCACACCTACCGTGTGTGTATGCTTTGGTACTGCCAAGTCCAGAAGACACTGTTCTACTCCTGTCTTCACCTACCTCTGGCTCATACAGTCTTGTCCCCCTTCTTTAGGATTGCCCCTAAGCTTGGATGGAGTGGGATAGGGCTGTCCCATTTGTGGCTGGGCGCTCCACAGCCGTTTATGCTCTGCACTTTGACCAGTCCTGAGGTCTTGCATTCACTACCATCCACTGCACAAATAAACTTCACTGGTAAGGTCTGAGAGCTACTCTAATCAATGGGTATAAAGATACAGAATTAGAGTGCAGCTTAGCACTGTGTCCATTTAACACAGTAATAGCAGTAGACTAAACCCCTGGGGCTGATGAGCTTCCCAAACCTGGGTTGTTGCCCAGATTTTCAGTACCAAACATGTGTTTCCTCCAGTAAAAGTAGCCTGAAATCCAAAATCATTAGTTATCCTCATGACATTCATACCACAATTGCACCTGTGTTCCTATTTTGTAAGAGTAGTCATATGTTTTGAAGCCAAGAGTTCAAAGCTTATAACTGGACACTGTGCCTTCATTTCCCGATTGCCCAGACCAGAATAATTACACAAAAACTATATTAACTATAACATGGCTTGGCCAATGGCTTAGATACATTCCTACCTAGTTCTTATATCTTAAATTAACACATTTCTATTAATCTGTATATCACCATGAGGCTGTTGCTTACTAGTAAGGTTCTGGCATCTTTCTTCTTCAGCAGCTACATGACATCTGCCTGACTCTGCTTTCTTTCTCCTTGCATTCAATTTAGTTTTCCTACCTAGCTCTTTTCTGCTCTGCCATAGATAAAAGCAGCTTCTTTATTAACCAATGGTAATAAAACATATTCATAGGAAACAGAGGGGAGTTCCACATCATCTCCCCCTTTCTGTCTAAATAAAAGGAAGAATCTAACTTTAACATAATAAAGTTACATATAACAAAACAGGTATCAAGCAAGAATTACAGTTACAATATTTCTTTGTAAGTCTAAAGTTTCATATATAATTTATCTTTTATCATAACTAAGAAAAACTATAACTATTGGTCATCAACTACATCAAAGACCCCAAAAGGATATAATATTACCTAAGTAAACAGGAAGTGCATTGTAAGCAGCTTCCAAAGTTCTAGAAATGGCAGAGGCATATTAATGTTTGGATAATCACCCAAAGTTCTTCTGTAACATTGGGGCAACCATCTTCAGCCTTTAGGCCCATAATATGTGGTAGACTCTTCAGTGAAGCAGGAAATTTAAAGATCTGTTCTGCCTTTTACTGACAAAATTCAGCAGTTGTTTACTTCTATGCCCTGCAAAATGTCTAGCAGTTTCTTCTGTGAAACAGGAACCCTGAGGGATTGTCTCACCTTCTTTAGGAAAATTCAGCAGTTATTTATTTGTGGGTCTTACATGTTCACTTCATATGACATACCATCAAGCAGTCCAAGCAAGAGCAGTTTCTTGCTCAAATGGCCAACAAACTCCATAAGGAGTCTTTTCGATGCCCATCATCCTCTTGAAGTAGATTGGTGCTGCCAGGAGCAATGTCCCTCATTTTCATAAAAATTCTTAAAACATTTTAAATGCCACATTCTATAAGTTTTAGAAGGAATACCTATCCATCTGAAATATATCTCTGTACATCTAGAAAATCTAACTAACATGATTTTATTATTATAAATGTTTGACTATTATAAATGACTATCTGTTAATCTGCAATTTTAATTATACATTACATTTTTAATACCTTAAACAAGAGTAGAAATTTACATATAACAAAACTGGCCTAAAATTTATATCAGTAAACCAAGATCTATACCAATGCAAAGTATTCATTTTTTATCATATCCCCCTTTAAATGAAAACAAACATTTATAAACAATCATTTTCAGAATTTGGGCATTGTTTTCTCTAAACTGCTTCCTGTTCCTTGTTGCGTGAAGTATTTTTAGGGTTCATGGAAACTTTTCAGGGAGTCTTGTTCCATCAAACCATATTAGCCTGGAGGAAATCCACAGGTTCTCATCTTCTGTGGAAACAAAAGCAGAACCTCTTTTCCAAAGTAGCATATCCTTAGACTCAAATTTTGAAGTCAAGATACTTTTAAAATATATGTGTTGGTTTAACTTAGCAGCTTGTACAATGAGATGTCTTTCTGTAGTTAGCTCATTCACAGTCAAAAACTTCAAAGAAAACACAATAATATACATAATCCAGACTCTCTGTGTATATTCCATATTTATGTAGCTTATTTTTTTTACTTTATTACTTTTTAATATTTATTTTATTATCTTTACTCCTTTAATCTATGACTGTTTGTACTCTTTCTTCCCTCTCTCCTAAGCCATGTATATTTCTCCAACACTGTGACCCATTTAGAGGTCTTTTTTTCTGAATCTGTCTTTATTGTGTGTCTGTAAATCTTTTCTGACCAGGAGTGCTTCTTATAATGCTAAGCAGCATGACTAGGACTAACACTGCAGCTTTGCCTGTTGGCTCCACCTTGTCCAACATGGCAGAGGTATGTTCACTTCCTCTGTGAGCCATACCACCCCAGCTCCAGAGATGCAGCAGGTCTGTGTTGCCATGAAGCAACTAGTAGCATGCTGCTCACAAACCCCATTTAAGTGCAGGACCTCCCAAAAGAGCCAGAGCCATTCCTGTTGCCAGCATGAACCAGGAAGCCATCTCTTAAAGAAGCCATGCAGTTTTTGCAGCTAATGCTGAGTCAGAAAGCCTTCTCTTAAAGGAGCAGCACCTCTTGTTGCTGCCAACAAACAGAGCCTATCTGAAAAAAATGATGCTATCAAGAAGCTCCAATTGACTCCCATTTTTGTGGATGTAGAAGCCCTTTTTTTTTTTAAAGGTTTCTTTAGCTTTATGTAGATGTACAATGTTGAACATTGGGTGCTGTTATGTAACCAGAGACTGTGCCTTTGTTTCCCAGCCACCCAGACCCAAATAACAACACAAAACTCTATTAATTACAACACAGCTTGGCTAACGACTTAGGTCTATTTCTACCTAGCTTTTATATCTTAAATTAACCCATTTCTATTAGTCTGTGTATTGTCATGAGGCTATGGACTACTAGTAAGGTTCTGGTGTCTTTCTCCTTCAGCAACTAAATGACATCTGCCTCACTCTGCCTTCTTTCTCCCTGCATTCAGTTTAGTTTTCCCACCTAGCTCTATTCTGCTCATCCACAGGCCAAAGCATCTTCTATATTAACCAATGGTAATAAAGCATATTCACAGCAAACAGAGGGGAATCCCACATTAAAAGCTGGGTAAGACAGTAAATGTCTTTCCCCTACCCCCACCACCCGCAGCAGCCTCCATAGCATGTTCCAATCCTGTGAAAACCAGCCAATAGGGAGTAAGCCTCCTGATCAGTGCTGACTTAATTTCTCCATGTCCTGTGACTAATGTGTGTGGTGTCTTCAGCAACAGGATCTTATCATCATATTCTGGAATGCAATCAAGAGTAATGGCAATGTTCTGAACTATTTCAGGGGTTTTTGAAAGATCTCTGATCAGCAACATGAAGAACAGGATCACTACACTTGATATAGGCTTTTTATTTGGCAAGCTAGGTCTTATGTGACCCTATATAGGGTAACTCCAAATAAACTCTTTTATATGTATGTAATATACTTGTTATATGACTTTTTAAAGCATCCTTAGAGTTAGTTATCCCACCCCCAACAAAACACTGGCCAACCCTTCCATCCCTTTCCCTACTTAAACTCTTTCTTCCCATTATTCCCCTTTCTCCTTCATATCAACTGTATTCTATACCTTCTATCTCTTAAGATTTTTTCTTCCTTCTTCCTCCTTCCTACCAATGGAGGCTTCCTCGTTTTCTAGATTCCACAGTACTCCAAATTAAACACACCCATACAAAGATTCAACAATAAGATCCACATATAAGGAAGAACATGTGATGTTTGTTTTCCTGTGTATGTGTTATCCTACTCAGTATATTTTCCAGCTCCATCTATTTACCTGTAATTTTCAAATTTTCACTTTTCTTTACAACTCAATAAAATCCCATTGTATATAGATACCACATTTTTACTATCCACTAGTCAGCTGATGAACATCTAGGCTGTCTCCATGCTTAGCTACTGTGAATAGAGCAGCTTTGCTGAACATGGGTAGTAGGTAATAGGGTTATTTTGACATATGCTCAGGGGTGGTAGAGCTGGGTTATGTCATCGATCTATTTCTAGGTGTTTTTGTTTGTTGTTTCTTTGTTGGTATTGCCACACTGATGTCTGAACTGGCTTCCCAGATGTGTACTCTCACCAACTGTGCATGTGTTTTCCCATTCCAAACTCCCTTGTCATCATTGGTCAGGTACTAGAACAGCTACTTCTGGTTGGTCTCACTTGGTTAAAGTAACTTTTTGTCCTCTTAATCTAAAGTAGTATGTATCTTTGATAATGATGTGTGTTCTTTAGAGGCAACAAAATGATGGATCCTGTTTCCTGATCCAAACTGCTTGTCTGCATCTCTTTGTCAAGGAATTGAGACCACTAGTATTAAGAGTTATTATTAAATAAGGTGTATTAATTTCTGCCTTTTCTCGTTTTGTGCTGTGATCTTAGATTTATATTAACTCTCCTGAATAATTTGTTTATTCATCGTGACCTCTGGGTGTGTTTATCTTTGTCTTCAGATGAAAATATCCCTTCCAAAAGTCTCTGTAGAGCTGGCGTAGTTGTCAGAAATTCCTTTCATCTGTTTTTGTTGTAGCACTTTTAACTTCTTCAAATTTAAGAGATAGTTTTTAAGAATAATATTTTAGGTTAACAAATGTTGTCTTTCAGAATTTGCAATGAATTTTCCCAGGCCCTTCTGACTTTATAAGTTTCTGTCAAATAATCAGGTATTCTTCTGATGAGCTGCACTTATAAGTGGATGCTCTCTCCCCCTCCCTCTCTCTCTCTCTCTCTCCCTCTCTCTCTCTCTCTCTGTCTCTCTCTCTGTCTCTGTCTCTCTCTGTCTCTCTGTCTCTGTCTCTGTCTCTCTCTCTTTAAAATCTTCTCCTTATTCTGAGCCTAAAATGTGAAGTCTCCTGGAGTCCTAGAGCTCTCTCACTGTCTGTTCATGTTTCTTTTGAAACTTGTGCTTTACTCTTACTGAGTGATGAGCCCATTCCACTGCCTTGTCTCCCACCCAGATTCTGGGTTTCCCTCATCCATTATGTTGGTGCGGCTCCACTGAGGGATTTTTCTTTTTGTTTTGACTTACTGAGTTTTTCCTTTCCAGCATCACTTGTTTAAGTTTTGGTAATTCTATCTCTATCTTTATATCTTTAATTGATTTCCTCACTTCATTCATCTCTTTGTTTTGTTCTTTTGGAGTATATTTGTGTCTTCTTTGAATTGTTTTGAATCATTCTTTTTAATTCTTTGTCTAGTAGTTCTTCCAAGTCATTTTCATTAGGTGTTATTGCTTTGAGAGTAGTGATTCATGGAGCAGACATGTTATCTTGGTTCTTCGTGCTGTTTCTATTTCTGCCCTGGAACTTGTACACCTGGACATTTTTTGCTTCTTGCTTGCTTTCTTCCTTCCTTTCTTTTTATTTTATTTTTTGTTGTTTTTAAAATTACAATCACTGGGGCTGGAGAGATGGCCCCAGAGGTTAAGAGCATTGCCTGCTCTTCCAAAGGTCCTGAGTTCAATTCCCAGCAACCACATGGTGGCTCACAACCATCTGTAATGGGGTCTGGATGCCCTCTTCTGGCCTGCAGGCATACACACAGACAGAATATTGTATACATAATAAATAAATATTTAAAAATAAATAAATAAAATTACAATCACTTATTTTTTTCTTTCAGGGTAGCAATTTGGAAGCTCAGTGAAAGACTACGTCCTAGTAGGGCTGAGGTGCCCTTCCCACCGTGGGACTGATGTTTAGGGCAAGGGTCTCTAGTTGGTGCCTTCCTCTGAAGGTCAGGCATTGTCCTGTGTCAGATAGGACCTCCCACCTGGGTTTAAATCTTTCTTTCTTGTCGTGGAGTTTTCTAGATCCCTGTGGGCCTTATCCAGAGTCAGCTGTGGTTCTCTCGTGGGTTCTAAGCTACTGCTGTTGCTCCTGGGAGTGCTCCTGCTGCTTACCTGTGGGCCTAACAGTGTTGAATCTGGTTCCCACCCTATGTCTGAAGCTTTTAATGAAGCAAGGTATGGAACTCCCCAAGCACCAATAGGCCTTATCCAAGCTGAGTACTGGCTTGTTTCCTGGGCCTTCAGCAAGGGATAAAACTTCTGGCAGATGTGGGACTTCATGAGTATCTGTGTGTCTAACCTAGTATTGAATTCTGTGTGGTATTCTTGAAAGGACACGTCTAGACATAGAGAGTAATGGTTCTGGAAATTAAGCAGAGAACAAGGAAAATCCAAAAGGATGCTTTTGATGACAGAAATGCTCCATACTAGTTCCAGCATCCTGGTTGTGCTGTTTCAGTGAGCAATGATGTGTTTTACACATTGAGTTATACAGTGCATTACAACACTGTACATTACAACACTGTACTATCTACAGCATGCTACATTGTATCCTGGCTGGAATTTGCAGACTGTTACCTTTGGTGAATCCTGAATAAATGGTACAGAGGATTTTTCTGCATAATTTATTCTAACAATTCAAATGTTCACTAACAAATTAATGAATATAAAGTAGATTGAAAGTGAATAGATAAAGTGTATTATATATATATATATTACACATACAGTGGAGCATTATTCAACCTTAAAAATGAGTAAAATATGATGCCTGCTGCAGCATGCATAGGCATTGAAGACATTCTGCAAAATGAAGCAAGCTATATGCAAAAGGATAAATAAATATGGAGTCGTTGGAGTACTCATATACTTAGAGATGAAAAGTAGAATTATAGAAAGTGATTTGGTGGAAGGTGAAGGAGCAGCATTTTGCTTTCTTTTGCTATAATAAAATACTGTGACAAAAGCCACTGAGGGGGAAAGAGTTTGTTGACCCACAGTCCCAGGCTGCAGCTCATCTTTCTAGGAAAGCCCAGGCATCATCTTACATCCACAGGCAAGCGGAGAGAAGGACCAGCTAGCTCATGCACGCTCAGGTTGCCCTGTCCTTTTCATTCTGTCTAGGAGCCAGCCCATGAAATGGGTCTTCCCACCTCAGTCAACCCAGTTAAGAAAATCCCTCACAGGCATGCCTATGGGCCAACCTGATATAGATCAATATTTATTGAGACTCCATTCCCAGGTGATTCTAGATCATATCTAATTGACAATTAGGCTGGGCAGTGGTGGCGCACGCCTTTAATCCCAGCACTCAGAAGGCAGAGGCAGGCGGATCTCTGTGAGTTCGAGGCCAGCCTGGTCTACAAAAGCTAGTTCCAGGACAGGCTCCAAAGCTACAGAGAAACCCTGTCACAAAAGAGAGAGAGAGAGAGAGAACAAACAAACAAATTGACAATTAAAACTATTAATATATAGAGAGCTTCATTGCAGTATGATAAAAAACATCTAAAATTGATAGTGTTGATAGCTGGAAAGCTGAGTATAGAATTAATGTTAATGAATGAAATTATTAAAGTGATGTTGTATATATGCCACATATAATATATATTACTACAATAAAAACAATGCCCCCCAACAAAGCAGAATAGCATCAGAAAGGTTTGGAGATCACTATTTGGAGAGAAAGATAGGGTAACATGGAAATAGACTCTCTCAATATGCTTTCCTTTGGCAGATCAACTTTGTAATTTGTTGCACAATTACAACAATTAAATTTAAGATGTGAAATCTCTATTGAACAAACTGAAAGAAATATGTCAAACTTTACTTCTTGTGACATAAATATACAGTAGGAAAATACTACAAAAAATTACAAAAAGTTAGATCCTCTCATCAGCACAGTGAGGCCATTCTGAGACTACCCTTTGCGTGCAGCAAAGATAAAACAAGTGAGGGTTTTTACCATGAGAGAATAAAGAATTCAATCTATCAGTAATGGGCAGAGGTAAAAATTCTGTAGGCCCCAGTCTGTGAGTTCTGGAAAGGACCACACAGACTCCTTCCTACGTAGAACAAAAAGCCTTGCAAATAATTCATCGTGTAAGCAAGCCATCTCTGTAAAGCGGAAGGTAGGGTGCAGAATGGGCAGGGTTTCCACTGCACTCAGCTGCAGGAGTCTGTGCTGTGCCACATGTCCTAGACTGAGCACAGAGAGTCCGGCCACGACGGCTGCCAACGTGCAAAGAGGAAAAGGCAGGGGAAAGACATGCTTTCTCGGGCCACATGACAGACAATAGATGCCAGGCAGAGTCAGACTGAGTCTCTGCGCCATGCTCAGCCACAGCTCCTGAGCCTGTTGAGACAGCCAAGAGCCACCGGGAAACCCAGGCAGTGCCGTGGAAAGGGGACATGGAAACTAAGGTACCAGATTCCTGACTCACAATGCCAAGAGAGCCAATAAACCATTTACCTTGAGCTTGAGACTTAGAGACATTCGACAGAGATAACGACTTTCTTGGGGTCACTGCAGCTGTTTGAGGGGCTCAAGAGCTACCGAAGGTATGTGCTCTTATCTTCCGCTAGGGAGCGCCAACAGCGTTCGCTAATGGTGACATTTTGCCCACAACCCTTGACTTGTTATTATTCTTTAAATGACACCCGAGGCTGGGAATGATCCATTTTTAAGACACTGCAGGCCACCTCTGCCCACAGGGCATGAGGTCAGCAGTACTCAGGGGCTACTTATGGGTGCCGCTACTTACGTGTTTCTCTAGCTTCCGAGCAACTGTTCACAGCACAAGATGCTGCCACTGTCTGAGACTTGGAAAGACCCTCTGAGGGAGGTCCACTGTGGAGTATCTGGGTCACTCTGCTGCCCGAAGGGCGTAGAGAAGGCTAAGATGCCAGCTGACAGGGACTAGCCAGCTCTGAAGTGCTGGGAGACAGACTCAGTGGCGTTCCAGAACAGCTGCCTTTGATGGCCCTGATGGTCGAGGCTCCCGCTTCCCTTGGAGGTTTTTGCATCTTACTTTATGGGATTCTGTGGTCTGGAATACTCCATAAATCACTACGCGCCTTTCAGAGTCACTCTGTATGCTTCATTCACACATTCTGACAGTTCCTGCACCATGAAGAGGTCTATGCAGTGGCTGGTGAGGCCTGGCCAGGCCTCCTGAGCTCCTATAGATAAATCTATCAGTCGCCTGGCCGGTCCATGCTGGTTTCCCAGCAGAACCGGGGCCTGGATGATCAGAAGTCTGGAAATGTTTAATGACATCGACACTTTGCAAATGCAGCAGAGGGGCAGTTCCGGAATCCCCTTGCATCTCTAAGATTGAACAGTGGTCCAGCAATGGTGCTAAAGCCATGCACATTTTCTTGGCTCATGTACTAAGTCTGGGGTTAATCTGAGCAGGTCTAAAACAAAAGGCCTAATGTGAAGCATTAAGCTATATTGACCCTAGGATTGACATCAAGCTGGGGTAGTGGGCAGAGAGCTTTGGGAAAGGCCGGCAGAGACAGCTTCTACTCTGAGCTACTACCCTCCTAGACCACACACACACACACACACACACACACACACACACACACACACACACACACACACAAAACAGTCCACCTTGCCTTGGGGAGTGCCTGAGCCAGGCAGTCGTCCTCCCTTATGGATCAGAAGGTGGGAATCACATCCTCTTTCATCTGCATAAGCTGAATTTGGTAAGATGGGCTCTGTGCAAAACCTCAAGGCCCATATCAGGAGGTAAGTGGTGTCAGAACTGTTAGAACATCTGACAGTTCCCCTGGGATTGGCAGGACACTGATCTCCATCTTGATTCTTCTGCTAACCAGGAAGTCTTTGGGGCAGACCATGCTGAGCCCACAAGGGCTATAAATAAAGCCGGTTCCGTTTCCACTTTCTCTTCACACTTTCTTTCAGCTTGGAAGGCTTTGCAGGGCTTGAGGTGCTAATTTGTGCCAGTGTGGAAACGGCAATACTGCTCTTTGTGTGACCCTCAAATGCTACAAAATGCTGCTCAGAGATTCCATCTTTGTTTCTGATGTGACGCAGGGTGCTGGACACTGGAGCAGTCTTCATGGAGGTATGGCTAGTTGTCAGAACGCTCCAATATGCAGCTTCCTAATCTAGGCATAAAGTGCTTCCCCATCCCTGAACAAACACATGCATCCCTTCCATCCACACCTTCACAGAGGGCAGATTCCTCCAGATAATTCACAGCTTCTCTTGACCTTGTGAAGGAACTGACCTTGTCTCTCAGTGACATCTTAATCTCAGGAGTATACAATGTACAATCCAGGTCCTAACTGTGTGGCTATGGAACCTTGCATAATGTCAACTGCCTCACTTATAAAATGAGTTGAAGAAGAGTGGCCACCTCCAATATTTGTTGTTATGATGAAATGACATAATGCCCTGAACATGTCCAGTCCTGAGTGTAGTGGAGAGACGTGGTACAGGAGAATTGTCTGTATTCTGTCAATCATGATTTAAGTAAACACTGGTTGGCCATTAGCCAGGATGTATAGGTGGGACAACCAGACAGGAAGTAGAGGCGGAGCAAGGAGAATAGGATTCTGAGAAGCAGGAAGCTCTCTCAGGACTCCTGCCCAGACCACCAAAGAAACAGGATGTGACCTGCCCTCCTGAGAAAGGTATTGAGCCATGTGACTAACATAGATAAGGATAATGGGTTAATATAAGCTACAAGAGCTAATAAGAAGCCTGAGCTAATGGGCCAATCAGTTTATAACCTAACATAGACTCTCTGTGTTATTTTCTCTGGGACTAAATGGCTGGGGGACTGGGTGGGACCAGAAACCCCAACAAGCAGGCCCTCATGTTACAGAGACGCTTACATGTTCCTGACTCAAGCGGGAGGGTGCCAGATGGACTGTCTTTAACATGTGCCCTTCTCGGGGCCCGAGTCAGGGATTCAGAAATACCCAGCTGATTTCTCAGTGCTGCCTGCGTCCTGAGGGTGGGTACATTATTTCCTAGTGTGTGTTCTGGGAACACCATGGGACCTGAAAATTGTACATTCCCCATTCTGTACTTCTAAAGGAAGTTAGGCTGTGCTATAAGACACCATTCTGTGAAACAGCACACAATAAAACACATCGTATCCCTTCCTGAGAAAGTCTGCATGATGACACTGCCTGAACTTAAATAGTAATATGTATTCTGCGAACCGAGAGGCCACCAATGCTGATGCAGAGAACGTTAGATTTGCTCAAATCAAAGCTTGAGCAGCATTACTTTGTGAGTTCCCCTTCATGAGACTAACAAACTCCAGCTCCAACACTGCCCCGCCAGGAGCCCGCCAGGAGCCCCACCACTTTATAAGGCTGGCAGTGCCATACATGGAAGATGCTATTTTTGGAAAGCTCTTTATAGTGAGCAGCCTTCCAGACTCCATGACCTACCCCCAAACAGGTTTCTACACAGGTACTGGCTCTCTGCCATATTTCAGGGACCTATGACGATCCTTCACTCCCTAACCAAAATAATGAACAAAACTATATATGAATAAAAAGAATTGCATAAATGTGCTCTTACTTGGTATCATAAAAGTAGGTATGTATATATCTGTATATCCACATAGGCATTTACAGTTTTTTATTTGCATATGCATAAACATTTCTAGATATAAACACACTGGACTATCAGGACTGACTCAATGTGGTGGTTTGAAGGAACGTGGCCCCCATCTACTCAGGGAGTGGCATTATTGGAGGTGTGAACTTATTGGAGTAGGTGTGGCCTTGTTGGAGGAAGTGTGTAACAGGGCAGTGGGCTTTGAGGTTTCAGGAGCTCGAGCCAGGTCCAGTGTCTCACCCCCTCTTCCTGCTGCCTGGGATCCTGATGGAGAATTCTCAGCTCCTCTCCAGCACCGTGTCTGCCTGCTTCCTGCCGTGACAGTAATGAACTAAGCCTTTGAACTGCAATTCAGCCTCACTTACATGTTTTCCTTTATAAGAATCACCATGGGGGGGGGGGCTGGAGAAATGGCTCAGAGGTTAAGAGCACTGACTGCTCTTCCAGAGGTCCTGAGTTCAATTCCCAGCAACCACATTGGTGGCTCACAACTATCTGTAGTAAGATCTGGTGCCCTCTTCTGGCCTGCAGGCACACATGGAAGCTGAACACTGTGTACATAATAAATAAATAAATCTAAAAAAAAAAGAATCACCATGGCCATGATGTCTCTTCACCGCAACATAAAATCCTCACTCCAACACACAAACATGTATGATTGGAAGATCTGAAGTTAGAGGACACTGTGTATTGTTGCCTAAGAACCACCATGTGATTGGATCTATTCTTTGAGGAGAATACATAAAATAAAAGAGGAGAAAAACGCCTAATTTTATAGTTATCCACCAGCCTCTCTCGTCAGTTTCACTTCCTCTCAACCACACTATTTGACGAGCTTGCTTCCTCAACCTTCACCCAATTTTCCTTTTCAATTTAATGTTGAACATAAGGGGTAGAGGAGCATGGAGCACGTTCCTAAACCTTCCACCAGGACAAAGTCTGACAACTCTGAAGGAGAATACCCATCGAGCAGCACTTTCAGCCAGGCCACATTTCTTCATTTGGACCTTGCTAAATATTTATTCTCTTCATAAGGGAAGTGTGAGCATGTTGGGTGCCGTGGGTTAGTACTCAGCTGTAGGCTGCGGCAGGGGCATCTGGGGTTCTCACTAGCCAGGGCTATACAGAGAGACCCTGTCCCAGGAAAAAGAAAAGAAGGGAGGGACGGAGGGAAGGACAGAAGGAAGGGGGGAGGGAGGGAAGGAGGGATGGAGGAAGGGAAGGAGGGAGGAAGGAAAAAAAAGAAAATCCATAAAAACTAAATTCCATTTAAAATGAAAGTGAGAGGTGAATGTGCCAGTTAGGCATCCTGGTCCCATCATGGGCTTAGAAATCTATTCCTGCTCTGTGCCGCCTCTCCTGCTGCAGTCTGACAAACACGGACAGTCCCTGCAGCAGAGTCCCCATAACAGAAATGTTCCTACAGTGGAACGCTACAGCCCACAGATGCTCAGCAGACCTCTTGCGAGGGCACTGCAGAAGTGTGCCTTCTCCACGTGCTCAGTGCGGTGTAACTTCACTAGGACAGCCCCCAGCCATGGAGACACTCTGAACAGAGGACCAGAGGATGTTATTCTGATCCGCATTTCACTGGGGATGATTCGCATATAGGAAAACCTAATGACTTCAACTAGAAGTCCTCTGGGTTGCAAAGGATGCTCTTATTTGCCTGAACAGAGCAGAGAAAAACTGTATTCGGGAGCAAGGAGCAGTTGGTGAGAAAGTCTAACAGGATTTTACACAATCCTTCCTGTTCCCAAAGCAGAATGTCACTCAGGAATACGTTGAAGAGATAAACCAAACTGCTTGAGACAGGAGGGCCTTACCACTCCTTACTCACCTAGAGAGGAGAGTGGCTCTTCCTCTCCAGCTCCCTCTGCATTCTCTGATCTTGCACACTTTCCCAAACTCTATACTGTACTGTATTCATCTTCCCATCTTCTGACAGTGGCAAGGAGCCCAGCGGCCACATGTTTATGAGCACCGAGAGAATCAATGTGTGTTTTCCTCCATGGATCATACCATATTCCTTCTGCCCTGGAGGCTGTCCCCACTTGGCTCTCAAGCCCAGCCCCGTTGGGCTCAGTCATTCCACAGCTTCAGTGTAATATCTCCAAGGAACTCTCCCAAGTAAGACTTGCTGTGCATTCACTCCTAATTACGCTCAGCATCACAGGACATATTATCTGGAGTGACATGAGATCCTGGGCTGGGAACACTCATCACATAGACGAGATTATTATACAAAAATATTGCTCCAACTCTGGTGTTATTTGAAAGTGGGAGACTTGCTAGATTTAGTGCGAGGGAAGCTATATATAACTTGTTTGGATGGAGTTAACCTCTGTATGGACTTCCTCGGGGACCGAGTGCATTTATCACGCACCAAAGCTATTAGTGCCACGGCAGACTGTTGCAATATAACACACGCTTGCTGTCATCAGCCCCCAGTAACGCAAAACCAAGATGTTCACTTGGAATGGTACGGGCCCTTTGGCAGTTCCGGCTCAGTGCCTGCTCAGTTCACGGCACAAATCCACAGTTTCCTAGAACTTGCTTCACATTCGAAAGCACACGAAGTAAAATATACACAAGAAAATTGAAAAGTTCCATAAAATATCTGTTTTTTTCCTAAATATCCAGATGCTTCACTTTGTCTAGAAAAAGCAGCTATAATTTTTACTGCTTTCTTGTCTCCATATTTAATCTCTCTTTGGAAGGCTATGGACCCGTCCATGTAAGATGCTTTCCCATTCAAAGCTCAGACATGAAGCTTGAACTTGAAAATGACTGATAAGCAACTCCACGGCTTCTCTTCTAGGCTCTCCAGCGTCCTTATGGGCCCTGGACGCACTGCATGAAGTAGTCTGGCAGGCTGAAGCCAAGGAGCAGCAGGGACCTGAGAGTTAGGGCCACCACGAGGTCTCAGCAGGGCAGGTTCACCTGTACTCGGTGTTATGTGGGGAAGCCTGGCTCTCAGGCTGCAAACGTCAGCCCCTTAAATGTGCTGCAAAATGAGAACTGAAGGAACACACTGCTAGGCAGGTGATCCCTTGTCTGTAAATCCAGTATTGTGAAGAGAAAGGGCTGTTTCTAAATTCTTCGTCTGTGATGTGATCTCCTGTGTCCCCAAGACTTTTCAGTGGCCTCTTCTATCTTAGCCAAATAACACTGGAGAGCCGGTTTTTCCCAGTTAGAACCTCAAGTCCACGGAACCCATCTCCATTCCTCTTCATCTCTTTACCAACCCTCTCCCATTGCCTTTGCTCTGTAAGTGGTGTAAAGCAACGTTAAATGGGGGTCACAAACCTGAATGGGTGTCTTAAAAATTTTCCAATGTTAAAAGATTTTTAGAATGTGCAACAACCAAAACCCAATTCAGAATCAAACCCATAATAAACCCAAGGTGTGTGTTTCTGTTGCAGTACACAACTTCACTTCAGCCTTGGTTATCAACAGTGTCCTTCCTATGTTCTCCATGCCACTCAGTGGCTCCCAACCCTGCCGGAAGCAGCTCAGCTCAGATGCAAGACTATTATGCGCTGCGGACATGCATAGTTTTCTGCTCTTCCAGAAGCATAATGGGTTGATTACAAAAAAAGTGAAGTAAAATATGTACAAGAAAACTGAAAAGCACCATAAAATATCTTTATACAGGTTTTTTACTATTATCCTATTGTTCCTCTGCATGTAAGTACCTAGTTAGGGTATCTTTGGATTGTGTTGTATTGGGATGCTTGATTTTAAAACTTGCTGCCTTGAGTTTCATGTAAAAAAGTCATTAAGTAAAATTTGGTTTGGAATTAGAACAAAATTTTCAAGAATTTTTGAAATGGCCCTAAACATGCTTCTGCATTGTACCATGTATTTTTCCCATCAACTAATGAATTTTTTAAAGCAGGACATAAGTATAACGTAATACCATTTAGCTATGAAAATGGATGGATTTTTTCTTTTTCAATTAACTTTATTATGAAAAACTTGGAAGTAAAAACCATCACACATTGAAATTAACCAGATTCTAAGTCTACACATTTCAGTGACCTTCTGCACAGTTAGAAAAGGCATTTTGAACTGATGGCGCTTCACAGTGGGTTTTACACTTTCACTGATGCATATATTTTATGCACCTATCTGCCACCAAAAGTGAAAAAGCTGGAACTAGAAAAAAATTAGCTTTATGTTCCTTTTCATAACTCAAGTCTATTTTTATTTAAATTTTTTATTTTTTGAAAACTTTATGATTATTATATTTACTGTTTGCAACACTGTCACTCCCCTCCCCTTCCAGTTCCTCCCACAACCTCCCTATTCCCTTTCACATTTATAGATCTATATATGTATATATAGTTAGACCAATTGGTTGATAGATGATAAATAGATAGATTGATAAATAGGTAGATAGATATAGATGATAAAGATGTAGATTAAGATACAAATATTCCATACAGTGTTAGCTTCTCCCTTATTAAATATTTTTGTCTTCATGATGGTATAATTTTCACTATGGTCATCAAATACAATTTCTAAAACTTGAATAAATAAAGGTTATGCATTCAATTTCTTTTCTTTTTTCTTTCTGATGTCTTAAGGTTTTTCTTTTTTCATTTGCATGTTGTTTTCAGAAACCGCTCGCAGTTCTGTCTCTTCATTGCACTTCGATAACTTCATTCCTGAATAACTTTGCTAGGCACAGACTTACCAGGTGAGGAGACCTTTTCTTTCTGAATTAAAAAATCAACATGCCAGCCCCTGGAAAAAAAAAACACTCCACTCCTCCACTCTGGAATAGAAGTGACATTCCTGAAGAAAGGGAAACTGAAAGCCCATAGTGGACACCACAGCAATGAGAGACCTGATGCTTTTACAGTACACTCGGAACGCGTTCATGGCAGTCCATCCCCCTCACACTGTTCACATGGTGCTGCACGTGCTGGGCTATGGAGTAAAACAAGTGAGCAAGACACAAATTAAGACAAGAGAAACCAAATCATTCCTGACTTAGATGGTATGACAGAAAATTTACATGGAAATATCTAAACATCTACTAATGCTAAAATTCCTGAAATTGCTAAATAATTTCAGCAGAGCTGCAGGATGTGCAATCCATATACAAAATCAAGTGTATGTCTATACATCATTGATGAAAAATCCAAAGATAAAATTTAAATGCAGGTTCTGCCTGTTGTGGTATGAAAAGGGATAAGATAATAAGAAGTAAATTGGATTAAAGTCATAGAAGACATATGTAATAATTGTGACATATGGCTGAAATAAGTAGACCTCAATAAGTTGGAAACATATTCTGTGCTCATAGATTGGACATGATGTTATCAAATTGCATCATTTCCCAAGATAATAATCACATTCCCAAGCATATTGAATGTGATTATTATCAAAGTAATAAGTAGGTTTCAAAAGATTTTTATAAAAATAAACACACTTACACTTAACCTAGAGACTTAAAATCCCCTAAACAATACTAAAAAATATGAAAATTAGAAAACTCTCTTCCTTATTCCTAAACTTACTACAAATTTACAGTAATCAAAACACAAAAAAGAAATCTAAAAGGGAAGAGATTAGGCTTCCCCATTAAATTGCCATAGCACCCTTGTCAACAATCAACAGACAGTAAATTTGAGGATCATTCCATTCACTGGTCTATGTCTTCTGTGCATCACTGTTTTGCTTACGCGTGTGTGTGTGTGTGTGTGTGTGTGTGTGTGTGTGTGTGTGTGTGTGTGCGTGCCTGATGCCAGAAGAGAGCATTGGATCACCTGGAACTGGAGTCACAGACAGTTGTGAGCTGCCATGTGAGTACTGGAAATCAAACCCAGGTCAAATAGAAGAGCAGCAAGTAAGTGTTCTTAACCACTGAGACATCTCTAATCTTTTCAAAGCATAGTTCTGGAACAGTGGAGACCTGCATGCAGAAAATGAGCTGAGCCCTACCTCACCCCATATATAAAATAAACAAAATGCGGGGCTAGAGAGAGGGCTCAGTGTGATAGGTACTTACTGCTCTTCTTGCAGATGACCTGGTTTTGGTTCTCAGCACTCACATGGAGGAGTTCAAAACTGCCTATAACTCCAGCTCCAGGGGAGGGTATGTCTTCTGGTGTCTATAGACATCTGCACACACAGACGTGCCAGCCCACAAACATACACACAAAATCAATCTTTAAAAATGCATATCTCAAGATGGATAAAATTTCTAAATGTAAGAGCAGAGCCTATAAAATCCTCACACGCAAGCAAGGTGTAAATACAGTTGTGACAGCAGACTTAGGCGACACTTTCTTCAATATGGCACACAAATACAGGAAAAAACAGGTAAAATAGACAAGTTGAACTTTATGACAGTTCTTAAAATGTGTACTTCAAAGGCAATGTAAAGAAAACCCCTATAATTAGATAGTTTACATTTTAATTTTGCTTTAAATTTTTAATCAGCTTACAGTTGACAGATTTTTTTCATGACAGTTTATGCACACTTAGTTTTGGTCCCCCTTCCCCTCGTGCCCCTGCCCACTATTTCTAATTAAATCTGTCCATGCTCAGTGTTTCTCCTTCCACACAATAACATGCGTTCTGTTACCCTCCCTACCCCTCTCCCTTCAAGTCTTGCATTCACACCCACATGGAAATACATAGATGAACATTAGAGGCTAAAATCTGCATGAGAGAGCGTGCAATCTTTCTCTCTGACTCTGGGTTACCTATCTAATATAATATTTATTTTTGGGTTCCACCCATTTTCATTTATTTTCCTTTTCTTTTACAGCTGGATAAAATTCCACTGTGTGTGGTTATACATTTTCATTGTCGTCTTATCTACTGATGAGCATCTAGGTTGATTCCATTTTCTTGCTGGTGTGGATACAGCAGCATAAACACGAATGAGAAAGGATCCCTGTAGTAGGAGACAGTGCTGTTTTGGGTGTGTGCCCAGGGCTCTTATAGCTGGGTTGTATCATAAGTCTATTTTTATCTTTTTGAGAAACCTCCATCCTTATTTTCCCAGTGACAATACTGGTTTACAGTCCCATGAACGGTGCACAAGGGCTCCTCTTTCCCCACACCCTCGTCAGCATCTGCTGTCGTTATCTTCCTGATGGTAGAGACACTATGTTCACATCTTGTATCTGAAAAAGAGCTTGCATCCAAGATAAATAAGGAATATTTCAACTCCAAATAAAACTAAGTAACACAATTAAGAATAGGCAAATGACTTCAGCAGGCCTTTCTTTAAAGCAGGGAGTAGTAAATAAATACGTTAAAGGATCGAAACATCAGCATCGCTAGGCAACCGCGAGTCAAACCAGAATGAAGTACCTCTTCACACGATGAAGAGAGCAGTCAGAGTAAAGAGTTAGGCAAAAGTCCTGGGAAGGGCTGAAGAACTGGAATCCTCATTCATCACTGAAGGGGGATGTAAGTAGTGCATTCACATGAGGGAAAAATTGGCAGTTTCTCAAAATACTAAACATAGATATAGAGTTACTTATGAGCCAGAAATCCAACTCCAAACTGTAGACCCAGGAGAACTAAAAATATATGTTTATAAAAAAAAACTTTTACATGAAGGTACCTAGCATGCTACTCAAAATATAACCCTAAGTGGAAACAACCCAATGTCCATCAAAGCAACAAATGGATGAACAAAATTCATTATCACTACACAAAGGAATATTATTCAGCCATAAGAGATGAAATACAATACCAACATGTGATAGACTGAATGTACATTGTAACAAACCCAATAAAAGAGTCTACAAAATACAAAGGTCGCATATCACATGATGTCATTTGTAGGAAGTGTCAAGAATATAGAAATGCAGTGACAAAATACATATTAGTGAGCAGGATTTCAAGGCATAGAGAAAACGGGATCAACAGGGGAAGCTATGGGGTTCCTTTGGGTGCTGGTGACCACATTCCTGGGTTAAATGTGGAGATAATTGAACAATCCTATGAATGTATTAACCACTGAGCTTTTTAATTCAAAAGGATGACTGTATGGAACCTAAGTTATATTTTAATTTAAAACAAGTAAGCATACTGTTTAATTTTTAGAAGATAATACTAGTTAATAATTGTGGTATACACTGTGACATTTTGATAAATGAGTTGTGGAATGATTAAGTCAATCCAATTAACATAACTTACATTTTAGATACTTCATTTTATTTGTTTTTAAGTAGTCTTTGCCTCCAGTGCAAAGAAGCAATGAGCTGGGCAGTCACTTCAGTCCTGCTCGGTCAATTACTTCATCTTAAATGATACAGAGTTTGGTACACATTTGCGGAGTACACTGTGACAATTCAATAGCTATGTACAGCACTCTACGGGAACAGCGCACACTTGCTCCTGATCTCCATTGCTCTGATGAGCACACTGACACTCGGCAGATGTCCCCGGGTAGGTAGCGGTACTTGTCGCTTCAAGGTGTGTTTGCTCCACAGTCTCAGCGTTCTCTTCACTCCTCATTACTGAAAAGCTGTCTCTGCTCATTCCCAGAGGAGCTTTGCAACGTTTCAGCAGTGATCTAGTTGTCAAGGACTTCCCTTGAAATCCCAGCCAGGCTCTTGTGTTCTCTAAACGGAACCACGTCCATCGTCATCCATTTTCTTTGTTAGGTGTATTCAACTCGTCATCTGGAGGCCCAAGAGCCAGGGCTGCAGCCAATGAGGCCCTTCAAGCCCATGGAGAGCACTGAAGCAGCGTGCGATGCCGTACGGCAAGACAGAGTGAGCTTGTTAGCGCCCATCGCTCTTCGTCTTCTTTCAAAGCCACCAGTGTCACCATGGGATAGGAAGCAGCATTATGACCTCATCTAATCCCAATGATCTCCCAAAGGCCCCGCCTCTCAATACCATCAAGTTATGAATTTGTGGATTGTTTCCAAAGCATGAATGACGGGAAACATTTGGAAAGCACGGTAGAACTTTAGGCAGCTGGCGTGCTAGGAGTAGCCTTTCTTCTCAGCCTGTCTCCCTCACTATACTGAGCTAATCTCTGAGGCAAATCAAATTGCCACCGCACAGAATTTTCTAGGGGCTCCGAGTTGGAACAAAAGACTGGCTGTTTTCTGGGACCTCCACTCCCCTGGTCCCGGGAACTTTTGGAACCACCTGTGTGTTAGCAGTAGGTGTCTTTGAGTCTTATCGTAGAACAAATTTCCCTCTGTCTTACTGGGTCTCTGGGTGAGCCCTTTCCAGTCTGTGCATATCTCATGCAGATATGGGCAACAATCTCCCAGAATTCTCTCACCCAGAACGCTTAACATTCAAATTCTTCACTGGGAAGTGCTTCCTGGATAATTGACAGCCAAATATTCTTTCTAGAACTCATCCTCTTCCTAGTCCTGGTACCCCAAAATCTTGTTCCTCTTTCTCCTATCAACAACAGAGGCCCCACAAGGAGGCTCAAACAGCGACCCCAGCCTCGTTCTCCCCTCATCACTGCAGCTGGAGCTCGTCCTTCCAGAATCCAGTCTGCTCCTGAATGCTCTCATTATTCATTTCTTCTCTTTCTGGAGCATCCTAGCCTAGGAAATTTGCTCCAACTTCCCAAAATCCAGTAGAGACATCCTGGCTCACATTCTTTCAGGGGCTCTAAGTTACCCACTGAGAACAGATCCGACTCTGGATTCTGATTGTCCTTGGTGCATCCAGCTCCCTCTCCAAAACCTCAGCTCCAGGACATGGCCAAGTCTCATCTGCCCCTATTCCCTGAGTACTCAAAACAAATATATGGCAAATAGCTGAATATGTGTAGCAGCCGTTTGAAGCTGTAAAGACATTTGGGGAGAAAATGGCTGAGAGCTAAGAAAACAAGGAGCAATGCTGAAAGGGCTTCAACCCCGATCAGATGTGTTCTCCCGAGGAATGTCTCCACGCACGTGTGAAGGGAAAAGCCATGAGAACATCACCAAAAGCTTGGCGGCAAGCTCAGCAGCCATCCTTCCCTCCGCGGAGGAACTGGCTGACTCCGCTGTAACTAAGACTCCTGGTTGGCTGAAGACCCTCCAAGAGTTGACTTTAGTTTTCCTGACAGTACAAATGTGTTTCTTCTACATATTGGCAAGTCAAATAATTTCTTTGCAATATTCCTCCTTGACAGTACCCAGAAAAATGAGATAACCTTGACCAGTGTTTGAATTTCCAATGATGTCACTGGACTAGTAGAGTTTAAAATATAAGCACCTACTTTAAAAGCATCATTCTCCAAGACCTGCAATTGCAGATGCCGTCTCCCATAGCTTGCTTCCAGGCCTTGATTTCTCCCAAGTCCTGGAAACAATGCATGTGTTTATCTCTGTGCTTGGTGGGAGAGTACCTCTCCATGCCAAAATCCACATATAGCTTATGAAATAAAAGATATCAGGTCTCCCTGCTGTGTAAGCAGTAGATCAATAATACAGAACAAAATCTGGATAAAAGGCCTAGCTGTTGACAGGGTTCCACTGCCCGCCAGTTTCTCCTTTTAACTAAAAAAGACCAGTGCAATATTTGTGAAATATACATTTTTGTCTCTGTGCACATTTCCTGAGATATAACTCCTAAGTTCCATAGAGCCCATGGAATGCATGTTGTATACTGCCTTAGTTATTTTCTATTGCTGTGAAGAGACACCATGACCACGACAATTCTTAGAAGGAAAACATTTAATTGGGGTGGCTTGCTTACAGATTCAGGGGTTCAGTCCATTATCATCATGATGGGGAGCACTGTAGCATGCAGGCAGATGTGGTCCTGGAGTAGCATCTGAGAGTGTTAAATCTTTCAGGCAACAGGAAGTACACTGAGACACTGGGTGGTATCCTGAGCATAGGAAACCTCAAAACCCACCCTCACAGTGACACACTTCCTTCAACAAGGCCATATCCACTCCAACAAAGCCACACCTCTAATAGTGCCACTCCCTATGAGATTATGGGGGCCAAGTACATTCAAACTACCACATTTCACTCCCTCAACACCATAAGCTTGTAGCAATATCATAATGCAAGATGCATTTAGTCCAAATGCAAAGGTCCCCGTATAGTCTATCCAGCATCAATAATGTTTTAAAGTTCAAAGTCTCTTCTGAGATTCATGTAGTCACTTAACTGTAATCACATAAAAATCAAAATCAAAAAACAGATCACATACTTCCAACATATAATGGCACATGAGATACATTGCCACTCCAAAATGTAGGGAAGGGAGCATAGTGAGGAAATACTGGACCAAAGCAAGATTGAAAACCAACTTGGCAAACTCTAAACAATGCATCTCCATATCTGATATCAAAACACTCTTCAAATCTCCAACTTCATTCAGCTTTGTTGACTGCAACACATTTCTTTCTCTTGGGCTGGTTCCAGTCCACATTAGCAGCTCTCCTCAGCAGGTATCTCACAGCTCTGGCTATACCCACTCCAACAAAGCCTTACCTCCTAATAGTGGTGCTCCCTGTGGGATTAGAGACATCAATTACATTCAAACCACCACATACACTAACATGTTAACAGATGGCATGAAGGGTGAGGAGGTTCAGGATAGTACTTGGTCCTCAAAAGTCCAAAGCTTAATCAATCATGGCTATAAAGAAGCACTTATAAACTGGGCAGAGGTGGTGCACACCTTTAATCCCAGGACTTGGGGGGGCAGAGGCTGGCAGATCCCTGTGAAGCCTGCCTGGTCTACAGAGCAAGTTCCAAGACAGCCATGGCAAAGAAACACTGTCTAGTGGGGGGTGCAGATAATAGATATCCTGTGAAATCCAAAGGTCAGGTACAAGCTTCCTGCCAATAATAGAACTCATGGTGGCCCGCAGGATGGTGAGATCTACAAAGAGATCTACAGAGGCAGACTCTCCAAGGCATGGAGCCCTTTCAGGACTCACAATAGATATCTTTTATTTGGGAGTAGGAATCTGTTATGTGGCAATTTCTAGAAATATTCCATCTTGGGGGAGGCTTGTGAAACTCTGGATGAAAGCAAACTTCATTGTCTGGGAAAGCTGAGACATAGAGGATTCACAAGGCCCCTCCCCAAGTGGTGGTTGGTGGGGAGACTTTGACCAACTGAGCTGCCTCGTGTTGCGGTGTTCTCTGACCTTTTGAGCTGCCTGCACGTCATGCAGAGAGTTCCAGGGTTCCAGCTCTCAACAGCTGTCACCCACATCCATGCTTGGGTGGCTTTCGGTGATGCATCTGCCTCTGAGTGACCCACACTCCTGTAAGTGACCCTGGAAGACCCACTGACTAACCAAGTTGAACTTTAAAGACAAAGGCCACATGATCTGATGCAATGAGGGGCATCAGTCCACAGTGGACTGACCGCATCATACTAACTACTGAATACACTTGGCCATCACCAGCTGAGGTCCCTGCAAATACTACAGAAACAACGGAAGAAGGACAAGTTTACTGAGGAAACTGGGCATGCAAGGAGATTCCAAGTTGACTGGACCTGATAGGACCGTGTTCACTGGAAAGTTAAGAAGAAAGATAATCAAGGATCTTGAGATACATGAGCTGAGAGGCACAAGGGCAGATGGGACTGATTGAGTCTGGCTTGTGAATCAGATCAGTGAAGGAGAGCAACCCACAGGGGATGGGAAAGAACAAAGCAAAGTGCCTGTCCAGGTCACTCAAAGGCAGAGGTGGAAAGCTTGGCTTTCAACTGGAGTTCCTAAGGAAGATGCTGGCAGAACACCAAGGCTGTGCTAGTGAGCTCCTGGGAGACTTTTGCTTGCCTGCTTGCTTGCTTGCTTGCTTGCTTGCTTCCTTCCTTCCTTCCTCTCTCTCTCTCTCTCTCTCTCTCTCTCTCTCTCTCTCTCTCTCTCTCTCTCTCTCTCTCTCTCTCTAACAGGGTTTCTTTATGTGGTCCTGGCTGTCTTGGAACTCACTCTGTAGACCAGGCTGGCCTCGAACTCACAGAGACCCACCTACCTCTGCCTCCCAAGTGCTGGGATTAAAGGATTTTCTGCCACCACCCAGATGCTCCTGGGAGACTTTAAAGCCTGCAGAGCAGTCCTCAGGAGGCACAAAGGAGTTCTTTTAAAAATGTGAGGGAGAGAGACTAAGCTTCCTGGGGCGGGAAGTCCTACTCCCAGAGCATGCTGCATACTTCTCTCCAGCAGGAAAAGATGCTGACAATGGAACTCATTCACCCAACCCAGATGAGGCCCAGAGAGGGAAAATAGGAGCAGCTACAGATGTAGTACGGCTCCCCACATCTGGCCAGACCAAGGGCCATCACGGCAACCATGGCTGAAGGAGAGACAATGGCTGCCTCTCCTTCAGAATGGAGGAAGCTGGCAAGTGCTGGAACCTGATCTTCTTGGCCCTGGGCAAACCAGAACAGTGTGAGCCAATAACTCCCACCCCTTAAGGAGAAGGGAAACTTGAAAGGCCTATTGCAATACCATGGGATGAAGAAAGTGGAGAGCTCACCGAAATGTCTGAGGATTAAGACTCCTGTCTAACACTGTAAGCCATGTTTCTAGGGAAGTCACAGGCCTTAGTGAGGAGGCCACTGCTATTGGATATAGTTTGATGTGCCACAAACTGTTTTCTAAACATTTATACTTTTGGCAATAGGTTACTGTTGTTGTCGGCAACAACGAATCATGGAAGGAAATGTAATGGGTGGTATACCAAAGAGATTCATGACCACTAATGAAACCTCTGAAAACAAATGACAAATGCTGCGGCATTGGGCCCAATGCCTAGCCATAGATGGACATCTATCTCACCCCCTCCAAGGCTCAGGGAGCATCATGGGTAACCTAGGAGCCCAATCGTGGCCATAGATGAACATCTATGTCATCTCCTCCAAGGTTCAGGGAGTATCATGGGAGAAAGGATGAAATGAATGTAAGAGCGAGAGGAAGGAAGACCTGCATAGCAATTTCCTCAGTTAAAATATTCCATCCTGGAAGGAGGCTCCTGAGGCTCAAGAAATAAATAAACGTCATTAGTCTGGGAAAGCTAAAAGTTATAAGGGTCACAAGACCTCTTCCCAAGCTTTTAGAAACAGTAAACAATGGCCAAAGGGGGAGACTTAGGCCCACTGACCTGCTTGGGGAGGACTCTATGACCCATCAAGATGACTTTAAGTTTTGTAGAGAGCTCCAAGGGTCCAGCTTTCACAAATCGTAGCCCATGACGGGGCAGGCATTCAGCGATGCAATCTCTGTTGAATCATCTTCCATAAGTGACCTCTCACTCATTCTCCTGTAAGTAACCAGAACAAAGTCATGGACTGACCAAGCTGGGCTTTGTGGCATTGTTACTGTGGTCTCTTACTAGTTTCCTATCTGGGACAAGTTGACATTTGTTCACATCTCTCCAGGAACAGTATCTACAAAACATCTTATAAAGCACCCTCCCCAATCCATTAGTAAACCTACCTGTTATCCTGAATTCTGGGAGCCAGTGGATTGCCATGGGAATCCTGCCAGTGGGTCACAGGCAAGGCAGAAAAATACCTGAGGACTGTGATTGGCATCTGAGGTAGGAACAAGATCGGGGGGGGGGGGAGAGTCTTGTGCTCAAAGCCCTCAGCCTGTGACTCTGATGCCAGTAGACAGTGTCAGCCTGGGTGGCATTAGAGGTACCCAGCTGCTGCCTGCTGCAGAGGTGACTGCTTGCTTGCCAGTGAGAAGTCCCCCACACTGGGGATCACACCCACCTTCTGTGATGATTATTCCTGAGGGGGAGTGAAGGAGAAGCTCTGTCTGGCCTTGTCGGCCTGCTTGGGAACCAGCTAGCTCTGTGTGTTCCAGCTGGAGAGCAGGCAGGTGACCTGGATTTGGCCAACCAATTCCTTCAACTCGGAATGTTGAAACTGGAAAGAGGTGCATGCCTTCAGAACTGAGAAAATACCCAAGGCAGCCAAAGAAAGGCCCAGCAATCACATCCAGAAAGCCATTCCTGTGGTTGCTTATCTGGGCTGTTTTCCCTGTCGCCCAGTCTCACCTGGTTCCCGTCAGCTCTCCAGTCCTGCCTGCCCACCTCTCCATGAACTTTGGGTGTGCCCCTCAGAGTCGAAGACATAATTCTGTTGCTAAGTTAGCCAGAACCTGGATCTGGCTTTGGCAACTAAACTCCTGCCCTGAGCCCTCTCTTGGAAAATGCACAGCAACGTGGCAGGTCCTGCCAGTCTCAGCCTCACCTCTGAGCTCACTCCTGGACCAGGCTCAGAATCAGAACCAGCAAAGAACTAGTGACTAAATGAAATCCCAGTATAAAATGTGTGTGTGTGTGTGTGTGTGTGTGTGTGTGTGTGTGTGCACGCACATGCGCACATGTGTGTGTATGTGTGTGTGTGTGTATGTATATTTGCAATATTGTGCCTTACACTTGGAGGGTTTGGAAGGACCCTCCTAGCTTCAGGAACTCTGCTTGTCACAGGAGACGCCATTGAGTCTATCTGCTCAGATTCTCTGGCATGGAGCAGAGACTCCAGTCACTTGTCTTTCTCCAGGGTAATGCTGAACAGCTGCTCCAAAGTGAGCACCAGATGAAGCTCTTATAACCCCCTTCTAAATGAAATGCAATAAAGATGACTTTCCCTTTCATAAACAAGGCCAGGAAGCCTGCCAAGGGATCTTGTCTTCTCCCTGCTTGGGCAACTCACTGGCATCTGAGACAAGGCGAGGAGAGGGCAACTGCTCCCCGGGGGACACCACTCCCATCTAGGCAGCTGCCTTCACACCCCCCTCTCAAGCTGCTGTGAGGTCAGTTGCTGCTGGGCGTGGCATACTTTGCACCTCAGCAGAGCCAGGCTGCTCCTATCCTTGCAATTGCGCCCTGCCAACAGCATTCAAAGAGGGTGGAGGCCCTACGGCTGGGAAGCTGCTGTCTAAGGAATGAGACAGTTGCAAGGCCACATTCTCCAGACAGATGACAGCATGAACAAATGTAAACCAGCCTAGAGGTGCAAGGAGTCGGGGTGATGTGGGAGAAGGGAACAGCGTCTTGCATGAAACCTTTAGGGAAGGAGGGATGTGGTTTTCTTTTCTTGTGGGACCTGGAGGACTAAAGCTGAGCCTCTTCAATGAAAAACTAAGAAAAATCAATGTGGAAGCCATGATTTCCCATCAGCCAGGATGTGAGCTCTTGCATCCTTCGTTAGGCAAGACTGAAAGGAATGAAATGGCTAACCATGTCACCGACAGTCCTGCCCTTATCACTCAAAGACGGTATGCAAGGAAAAGAGGGTGGATTTGTGTGTGCATCAATATTATCACATATACCTCCAGAGTCTGTATCTTCATATATAGATAAGGAATCTTCAAAACATCAGCATTGTTCTGTGCACAACACATTTATAACATGCATTTCTCCTTAGAATATATTAGTGCTCCAAGTCATTGTCTGACTTTTCCATGTCACACTTAGCAGTTGGGTTGTACTTAGTCACGTTCTAAAGAACGTACCTTCACTACTTTTGAACCATATGCCCTTTAGTCCAGTGCACCAAAGGTGCTCAGTAAATATTGAATACACGAATGGTTAGATCTGTGTGACGAGATCAAAGCCCATAATGCCTCCTGAGATTTTGGCAGCATTATTTTAAGTCACAGAAGTCAACCACAAAGGAGTATGTGGTATCTGATTCCATTTGTGTGAACCATTCCAAATAATAGATCTACAGAGACAAAATTGACTGCCTGGAAATGGGACCAGGGCTGAGGAAAGAGGGTGACTGCTAAGGGGGCGGGGGTTTACAAAGGAGGGAAGCAAGTGTCCTGAGATTGATGATGGCGATGGTGTCACATACTGTGACCCTACCAAAAACTATTAAACTGTAGACTTGAAATGGGTGAACGGCTTGGTCTATGACTAACATATCAACAAAGTTATTGCTTACGAAGAATAAAGGAAGAGGGAATCAATGGAGAGAATCAGTATAGGGAGCCAGGGTTGACTTGGCCTGCTTCCCCCAGAGTCATTTGTTATTGTCCCAGAGAGCCACAGAGTTTTTACTTCATCACCACCTCTGGCCAACATCTGCCCTAGATCACTGGAGAGGGATGCCCCTTTAAGCAAGCATCTCACCTGCCTCAGGTGTGCTGCTTCTCCACAAAGAGTAGCAGGGACTCCTGCTTTATTGACCCTTAGAGATGTTTGGGTATTGATTGACTTAGAGCTTTGTTGCTAGAGCCAGGAAGCCCCATTTACCAGCCCAAGAATCTTGACAACCCCAATCTCCCTACTATAAATGTCGCAGATGATAAATTGGAGGTGAGTCTCCTGTAGGAAGCGGTGGAACCCTATATCTGTTCCGGAGGAAAGCAAGACCAGGCAAAGCTCTGGGGTGTTCTCAGTCAGGTGCCTTAGGCTGGGTGGGGGTGGGAGCAGGAACAAAGGCTGGGGTTGGGAATGACTTTTCTAAAGGCCCCAAGCCATCCTGGGGCTCTGGACCTACCACAGGATGGAAACATCAGAGGTAAGCAAATAACCTCATGATGAATTAGAGATGCAGAGAAAAGATAATCACGTCTTCCTTTGTGGAGAGAATGCCTGTCCCACTGAGCCAATGCAGGATCCTCAGAGGCCGTAGGTAAGGTCTGGGGTCCAAGAACTTAGGTAGGAAGCCTGCAGGCTCAGAGATCTGACCTTCACAGGCAGCACTCATCAGGTAAAGTGAGGCAGCAGAGCGCTTCCTGTTGAGACATCATTTAAAGGAATCCATTGAAAGAGGGGTGTACCACAAAGGACCAGAAACACATGGTAATGGTATTTATTCACATCAAAGTAGCATCAAACTGCTTGCTTTCCCTGATTGCCATCCCATGGGCTGAGGTGAGAAAATATCCTCTTTGGGGGCTGTTTTGGAACCCAGGAAGTGCAGGAAAAACATTGCCTTCTTTTCTGGGTATTTCTCACTCAGGATCCCACCTGGGACATCTCAGAGGAAGCCAATCCCATGTCTTCCTCCACCTTCCAGAAGGCAGGCAGTCAACCCTGAATGCCGTGCCCCTTCCCTCAACATTGCCATCCAAGGAACCACACTCTCAAACCCTTAAATTCTTAGAAATAACTCTAGTCCGGCAGTTTTCAAATCCCTGGTGCATCTACTGTCCGCATCGGTTCACAGAACAACGCTGTTGGAAGACAGAGGGAGGTGGCAACAAGATACTGGGAGGGAACCTGAAGCCCAGAAGTGCCTAGACTCGGGTAGCATGTGGAAGGGGTTCAGTCAGCAGCTACTTGGGAGGCTTGGCCCCCTCTCTCCACAGTGCTGAAGCCACTGCCCATTTCACACTGGAGGTGATGAGCATTCCAGCTCTCCTCTCAGGGCAGCCTGCAGCCCCAACCATTCTCTCATTCAGTAACTTTGCAAAAGATCTAGACCCATGAGCTATATACCCAGAGGTCTTAAAGTGTCCACTGAAGCCTTTGGTGACCTAAAGCCGGTGGCCCACTACATGCCAGAGACCAGCTTTACGAAAGGAAAACTGAGTCCAACTAGAACATGCCCGTGACCCTAGGGACACCTCTTTCAGCCAAGAAGAAAGCCTTGCCATTTCTTGGAAAACACATGCTTCTTTTAATTTGCCACTTTTGGTAGAAATACACATATAGAGAAATATTTCTCCACTCAAAAGGGAAGAGTATGGCCGTGGCAGTGAATGAGCACTGACCCTCAGCTCCTACCCTGGGAACCCAGAGGAGGGGTAGGGCCATGGAGACCTACCAGAGGGCTTCCCGCCATTGCATCATTATCTCCAGACTCTAAAAGCTATGTCCAGTTTTGTAAGATGCTCTGATTTTGAAAAACAAAACAACAACAACAATAACAAAAAAAAAACCCTGGAGGAGTACCCCTGAGAATTATCCCCCATTTCCTAACTTGAGAAAACCATGGTTTCTTCTGAATATCCACAAAACCAGCAGTATAAAATGCCATGGTGGCCAAATATGGCTCTCAAGATGAGACACCATTCTTAAGCTATCTGTGATGTGAACTGTGATTCCTCCCCCAAACCTTCTACAGATTTACAGCAGATGTACCCCCAAACTCATCTTCTTCAAAACAACAATGGGTGACCACCACTTCATCCTCCTGCTCTCTCTGGTACTCTGAGGACTAACCATAGACAGTGATTTTTCCCTAGGGAAATGAAAATAGATATTAATTGACATTCTTGGCTTCATTATACAAAAGAAGTAAAAATTCCACATCCCTCCAAAACTGGGGATGACTATGTAGAATCTGTTTGAATGCCCTGGGCCATTCAGTTAACAGCCCGTGCTTCTGGGCAAACATCAGTTCTGGGTTTGTGGTACATTCAGCTTTAGTTCCTGAGTCCCAACTTCTGGTGCTGATAATGTCATATACATATTACCCTGTCTGTTACGTGCCAGGCTATCACCTCTCTGAGAGCAAAAATCCACCAATGGTATTCACAGCATACAGAGGGGAATCCCACATCAATGTGGAACACCACTCTGTATGCTATGAACATGTTTTATTACCATTGGTTAATAAAGAGCTGATTTGGCCAATAGCCAGACAGAATACAGCCAGGTGGGAAATCCAAATAGAGAGACAGGGAGAAAAAGGGCAGAGTCAGGGAGATGCCAGCAGCTGCGGGGAAAGCAAGATGTCAGTTAACAAGCCACAAGCCTTGTGGTAAAATATAAAATAATAGAAATGGGTTAATTTAAGTTACAAGAGCTAATTAATAATAAGCCTGAGCTAATAGGTCAAACAGTTTGTAATTAATATTAAGCTTCAGAGTGGTTATTTGGGAACTGGAGGGTGAGAGAGAAACCTCCGGTTACAATCCAGTTTCTATGCCTGGCATGTGGTTGGATCTCAATAAATACTAAAATTACTATTCCTTTCAAATAATTTAATAAAGAATAAGGAAGTGCATGTGCCATGGCTGATCTTGATTGACAAATTGATCATGGGGGTCATGAGATGACTCAGTGGGTAAAGGCACTTGCCTCCAAACCTGAGGACCGGATTTTCCATCCCCAGAAACTACATAGTAGAATAGACTCCTACAAGTTGTCCTCTGCCCTCACACATGGGCAGTGACATGGGCACACACACATGTGCACACGCACAAATTTATAAGGAAAGAAAAGAAAAAGAGGATTGCCGTAGGAACAAACCACTGGGTATGTATGTGAAGGCGTTTCTAGACTAGACTAATTAAGTTGAAAGACTCACCCCAAATGTAATCTAGACCCACCCTAAACGTAACCTCCACCACTGCATGGTCTGAGTCCCCGATGTATAAAAAGGATGAAGCAAGCTAAGGGGAATCATCCCATATTTCTGCTGGCTGACAGAGGACGTAGAGTGACCAGCTGATGCCAGATCCTATCACCATGACTCTCCTGTGTCGAGGGGCCTTTTCCTCAAACTGAGTCCACATACAACTCTCCTTCTTCCATTTGCTCTTATTATATCAAGGTATTTTTGACACAGCAACACGAAAGTAACTAATACAGCTTGCACCTGGCAAAGGTACTCCTCCTGTGGTCTCAGGAGGGAAAGTGCTCCACGCTGTCTATGCAGTTCCCTCCTCTTCTCTGAGTGTAACCACACTCTAAAACGGAAGCAATGGTACTGCCATGTTTTATCTCACAGGAACCTAGAGATAACACCGGTAACTATCATGAGGAAGCTAACAGGCACTGGACCAGGCTTGTCAACCTCAGCACAGCTGCCTCCCAGGACAGCTCAGCCTTGGCCACAGGCTGTACTGTGCTTGCAGCGGGCTGAACAGCAACCTAGTGCCATTGTAATGAGCTTTAAGTCAATCCCTGGATTCTGACAATACAACATGCCCAGAAACACCTCTATGTATCCCTATGGCAAGCCTATAATAGGGCAAGAATTGTCCTCAGTTGGGGGTGGCTGCTCTATGAGAATGTGTACTTATAAAAACTATAACTTTCACCATTTTGAGCTACTAATTGATCTATTGTGATTAAAATTCAAATTTCACATTATGTCTTAGAGTGCCTTTAGGTGAGTGTGAAGTACAGGTCAAGACTCTAAGCAGTGCCCAGGTGGCTCCCTTATATCACATATCCTTTCCTCTACTTTCAGAGTTTACATCTCAGTATCAGAGCCATCACTGTGACTCTGAGGGGAGGGTGGGGTCTGTGAGGGATGTCTAAGAAAGCGTGGTAGGAGGCAGTGATCAGGACACGCTTCCCTTTGCTACTGAAGTCAATTTGGAAACCCTCCAACACGTCTGCAGGAGGCAGCTATGGATTTAAGCATGCAGCCAGCCTAGTTGGAGCAGGAGCTTCATGAAAGAAACATATTACAGATCCCTGTGTCTGAACCTGTGTCCTGGTCACTGCAACACTTGGGTCCCAAAGTTAAAACACTGCGTTTGAACGTGTAAAAAGGCACACTACCTGTTTATACTCTCTGATCATTGCTTAGATCTTTCACAAGCCCCTGATGGTTGGCGAGTGCAGTCAGGTGGTGTGGGAGAACAATTCTATATCTGTCAATTATGTTTTAAATAAACACTGATTGGTCAGCAGTCAGATAGGAAGTAGAGGCGGGGCAATAAGAACAGGAGAATTCTAGGAAGGAGGAAGCCCATTCCTCCTGAGTCCTGCCCAGACCACCGAAGAAACAGGATGTGACCTGCCCCACTGAAAAAGGTACTGAGCCATGTGGCTAACATAGATAAGAATAATGGGTTAATATAAGCTACAAGAGCTAATAAGAAGCCTGAGCTAATGGGCCAATCAGTTTATCATTAATATAGACTCTCTGTGTGATTTTCTTTGGGGCTTACTGGCTGCGGGAACTGGGCAGGACAGAAACCCTGACAAGCAGGCCCTCATGTTACAGTCAGGGAGCTATAGAAGGCCACCGTACCTTTCCAGTTAGATGCACGGTGCTCTGTTCCTGGCTTGCACTACTTAGGTAAATAGATTATTGACAGTTCAGTTCTTCATTCAGGCTGAGTGCTTTGCCTAGATGCTCGTCTGGGTGTGAGTCCCTAGAACAAGTACCATGAGCCCATGGATAGTCTATGAAATCCGCTTTACTGCCCAGCCTCTTAAACTGTGGGTCGTTCCCCTGGATCAGATCATATAAGGAAGTACAGGGTGGTGAAAAGTCTGGCAACAGTAAAAGCTTTCTGAATGCATAGTAGCCAAAAATTACCAAAAAGTAACCAAATTCAAAATCCACGGTGTGCCTGGATTCAATGTTCACCCATGTTATATCACATGACTTCACGACAGCTTTGGTTCAGGACAAACTACACGAATAAGGTCACCAAACCCTGCATGGAAACACCTTGGCTCAGAATGGAAGCTACTGTCTATGACCAACTACAGTGTTTCTACTGTATACACGAAACTTTTCTGCTCTCAGTGAAACATAGTGGTTTAATGGTGGAAAACAAAGAAAAGATGTTCTCAAGATCAAACCCTTTGGTTGTATTGTGCTTGATGTTTGACTTTAAAGTTTGTTGTTTGAGGGGGCTGGAGTGATGGCTCAGGAGTTAAGAGCACTTCCTGTTTCCAGCATCCATGTTGGGAAGCTCCTAGATTCTTGTAGTTCCAACACCAAGGTATCCATCCCCCTCTTCTGGCTTCCATGGGCATCCAGATACATATGGCGTGCATTCACAGCGGTTCTCAACCTTCCTAATGTCCCCACCCTTTAATACAGTTCCTCATGTTTGGTAACCCCCAACTATAAAATTATTTTCATTGCTATTTAATAATTTTGCTACTGTTATAAATTATAATATGTTTTCCAATGGTCTTAGGTGACCCCTGTGAAGGGATCATGACCCACAGGATGAGGAGAATCACTGGTTTCACACAGACACATACACATAAATGAAAATAAAAATAGTAAAATAGAAAAAATCTTTATTGTTTGAACTGTTGACTTGAGTTTCATTAAAGAAATGATTAATTGAACTTTGGGTGGAGAATAGAGCAGAATTTCCAACAACTTCTGAAATGACCCTTGAGCCTATTTCTGCCATTTGCTCTATCTGTGTAAGTGAAATAGCATCGTGAGGATTGATGATTCTAAAGTCAAAGTGTTGGTCAGTTCTGACAGACACCGAAGACACTCCGTGCTCCACAATACCCAAATGTTAAGTCTAGATTTAATCACTATGTAAAAATAAACAAACAAATATGCCAGGCAATGGTGGTGCTCACCTTTAATCCCAGCACTCAGGAGACAGAATCAGGTGGATCTCTGTGAGTTCGAGGCCTGCCTGGTCTACAGAGCTAGTTCTAGAACAACCAAGGCTACACAAAGAAACCTTGTCTCTCTTTACACACACACACACACACACACACACACACACACACACACACACACACACACACACATATATATATAAAATAAATAATCAAACATATGCAGGTCAATACGCAAATTACTTTTATCTTTAGTAAATGGTAAAAGTAAATGCATGCCAGGTAATGGATTTAAAATAAATTTCTTTATGACTTATGATTAGCAAGTGTTTGAGATAGATATAGATATGCTGCACCTATATATCTGTATGCCCAGAGTCATGTAAAAACTCTTAAGTATAAACCAGTTAAATTAGGGTTTTGATGAGTCCTGCTGTAGCCTTCTGTAGGTATACAGAGGCCCTGGAAGTCCTGGCTAATCCCCCATAAGGGAAAGGACTACCCACTGCTACCCACTGTTGCCCTCGGTGCTCCTGTCTTCTTGACTGCAGACTCTAGAGTCTAGACCACTACTGTGACAAAACACTTAACAAAAGTAAATTATAGGGGGAAGAGATTTGGGTCCAGGGTTTCACCTCATCGTGGCTTTGGAGAGACGCTGTAGAGTTCCAAGCAGTGGAAGTACATAGTGGATCGTCCTCCATGCTGCTGGAGCAGGAGGCAGGGAGCTGGGCCAGGAACAGGGATGGGGTAACCTTGAAAGGAGACCCCCATCTCCAAAATATCATCAAAAATGGGGACCAGATGTTTAAAACATGAGCCTATTCGTGATATTTCAGATTCAGCAGTAAAACTGGCTCCCACTGTACTTCAACAAGCAGCTGAGGGCTTCTGGAGGCTTTCCATGCCTGGCCTGGGCTGCAGAGGCCAGGAGTGCTGTTCAGACCTCAGGCTGACAACCATCAGGCCTTCTCTGAACTAATGCCAGCAGGGAGCCAAGACAGAGCCTCTCTCAAAAGCCTGGAGCCTTCTGACCTCATGCATTCATGCTGCAAACAGTTACCAGGCCATCTCGTTACATTTGCGAAATGGGCAGAGCAATCAAGAAGCAAGCAGAGCAAAGTCTCCAGTATGGTAGGAACAGAAAGACAGAGAAACCAATGAAAACCCACAGTGTGTCAGAGGGCAACAGGTGTGGTAAGGAAACCATACCTCTAAATGGTATCACTCACATGCCTCAGTCACAGGCCCTAGGAAGCTATCTCCAGCAAGGTCAAATTTAGAAAAGATGTCACTGGAGACTCATAAGACCGATAAGGAGCAAGCCTTGAGAACGTCTGGTGGGAGAAAGAAGAGCCTCTCCAGATGTCTTAGGCAATAGCACATCTGCATAGTGTGTTTGCGGGGCAGCATGAAGCCTGGGCAGCAGAAGTTAAGAGAAGGCTTGGGATTACCAATATCCATTTACAGGTGTCTTGAAGCACTATGGGGCTAGGTTCCTATGCCAATAACTCCTAACTGTCCTCCAGTCCTACTCTGGCCACTCTAGGGGATCTGAAGGCCAGTGTCACAATGACAACGGCTCAAAGTTTCCCCTGCTCCACATCGTCTCAAGTCTTGCTCCATCTGGATGGAGAAGCCTGTCTTTATGTGCTGAGCTCTTTCCCTCTGTGACACCATTGGGTGGTCAGAGCGCTCGAGCGCCTCACTGTGCCTAAAACTGAAAACTTGAGAATTTCGAAGTCCCTCTGTCTTCTTCAGCTTTGTCTCTGATCATTGACTAGTTTCAGCCTGTGGACTAGAAAACGTGGCCATGTCTAAGGACATGACCAGTGCCTGAAACAGAGTGATGTAGCAGCCGGCAGGCAGAATGTTATCCCTCTCTCCACTTCTCAGGAAGGATCCTGCAGCCTCCCCCAGATGAAAGCTCAACTCCAGCATCCCTAGGGACTCGGGGAACTTAGCTTGATGTTTGGGAAGCTCCAGTGTGAGTCTTCTGTGGGGTAGCAGGCTTCAGTGTGGCTTCATAGGCAGAAGACGGCTAGAAATGAGACATGAGAAGTGAATGAAGATATTGTCCACATTTCTAGAAAAGTCTACAGGATCCATTTGGAGCCTTAAAAATAATTTTTGTCAAACCAGGTGGTGGTAGTGCACTCCTTTAGTTCCAGAACTCGGGAGGCAGAGGCAGGCGGATCTCTGTGAGCTCGAGGCCAGCTTGGGCCCAGAGACAGCCAGGGTTGTTACACAGAGAAACCCTGTTTCGAAAAACAACGAAACTTTTTTCCTCTTTTTTTTCCATGACTTAACATGTAGTTGGTTCCTAGAATTTAGTGTTAAATAGAATAAGAAGTTCGAGTTAAAAACAGATTTGCAAGTCCCTGAGGATTACTAACCAGCTAGCCTAGCCTACCAGGCAACTTCTAGGCCAGTCTCAAAAAAAAGAGCAGATGCTTAACTTGGTTAACTTGGTCCTCTGACTTCTACAAGCATGCATACCTGCTCTTACGTACACACATAAGAGGAGGGAAGGAAGGGAGAGAGAATACGGGAGGGGGAGAAATAACATTACCATAGAAACCATGAAAGGTGATTTTGCATCCCAGACAACCCTAAATATTTTATAAGCAAACCTGACTCTACCTCACTGGAGGGGTGAGACACTATTTTCTATTTCACTGAACAATAACCATGCCTGTCCCTCACTCTGCCCAGGCTATATGTATGTAAAGGTCAGTCTGGAACAAACACAGATGCTCACTCCATTCACAGAGAGTATGAAAGACACACAGAGAATTATCTCCAACAGAAATAAGGACTCAGAGTGTGAACGGGTGGAAGTTCAGAAATTTCCCGTTCTTGATGAGAAAGGATGAACAGTGGAAGCTCAGAGCCAGGCTGTGTAACTGGAAATCAGCTTGTGCCGCCAATATCACCTCAGAAATAGCAAAAATGTGCCCAGCATAAAACACAAGCCGGTAAGCTCAGGAATGAATATTCCTCCTATGGGGCACTTGTGTGGGAGGTCACAGCCCTGTCTCACAGGACAGGGAGCTGCTCCACTCATCACTGACAGCAGTCCCTGGTTCCTGGCAGCCACACAGCCAGCCTCTGGAGCCACATCTCCAGGCAGGTACCAGTAATTGGGTGTTTAGATTCAAATCAACATTTAAAACAGCCTTGGGGGAGTTTTCATAGCCTGGGAGACCAAGCAGGCTGCTAGCTGTGAAATGCTCTGAGCTGATCACGTGTGTGCCGACAACAGTTTTAACAGAAACTTCAGTTTGCCCCCCTTACCGCACCCTCTGCTTATATAGGAATATTAACGATTTGCTAATCCACTGGATTGAGGTTAAATGAAATTTCCTTGAAAGGAAACTACCGAGCATTCAATTTGAAAATATGAGTTAGTAATGAGTGAGATCTAGAGACAGAAAGGTTTCCAGAGAGAAGCCAAGAACGTGTTCACTGCTTCCTTAGGAAGCCTGGGGGCAGCCAGGTGGTGGCTGGGGAGGTTGGGGAGAGGTAAGGGGAGAGTAGGCTGTCATGAAAGGAGAAAGTGCCAGAGTTAGGGATGGAAGCCCAGCTAATTGCAGGCATGGGAATAATTTCCTTCCCCTGGGTCCACCCTGCCTGCCACTGTTCTCTCTTTAATGCTGTGTCCCGCAAATGACCACAAATATCTTGCAAGTGTCCAAACATATAATGGTTCTTTGAAAAGACTATGAAGTAAAATTGCCATATGACACATCCCAAGGAGCTCAAAGACTTGGACACATACTGATACGACACTGTTCACTACAGTGATATTCGTGATAGCAGAAAGGTGCAAACAGCCAAATATCCATCAACAGGTGACCAAGTGTGATCTATCAACAAGAGAGTGGGACCTGAGGATAGACGCAGCACCTGGGTTCCACTCCCACCACCACAATAAAAATGCCAGTAATAAGCAGTGGAATATTATTCAGTCTTCAAAAGGAAGAAAATCACATCACGCACTACAGCATGGACTGAGTTCAAAAGCAACATGGTGTCGCTTATATATGGTACCAGAAGTCTGGGAGGGAGAATGGTTAACTTATTATTTGATCAGTGCAGCTGATGTCAGGAATTAAGAACCATGACTGGAGGTAGAGGGTGGCGATGGCAAAACAAAGAAATGTGAATATACTGAGCACCCCTGGAATGGACCCTTAAAAGCATGCTATGTGTATCTTAGCACCGTAAGAGGAGGAGAGGAGGTGTACTCATGGTGAGTCATGGGCAGAAAATGGATGGCATTCTCAGTCTCTAGCCAGATGTTCAGGCGTCGTACTGACATAGCCACAATGCAGTGATGGAGAATTGGGGAATTGAAGCCAGGGCTCAGAGTCTCAAGTGACTGCCATAATTACAGCATTTCATTTCCTGCATATAAAGCAAGCTGAGTTCAGGACGAAAATCAATATTCCGGTGGGCTGTGATTAATTGCTTCTCCCGTGTTTAAATGGCCCTCTGCTCCACCTTGGCTATTGTTCTGCACAAATAATTAGGATGGATTCCACTGCCAAGGTCATTCTTGTGCCTGTTCTGGTGAAGGGGAAAACAAGGGGCCGTTTCTGTTCAGTGTCTAGGAGATTTCAGACTTGGGGTGTCCTACACCACCATATATAATGGGAACATAATCACCCTCCCTTGTCCGTCTACTGATCTTCTCACTGATTCTGTGATATGTATGGTATTTCTGTTGCTTTGTTGGTGAATCTCAGTGAGGCTTAAGTGTTCTCCAGAGTCATACAACTGGCTTGTCTTCTGCTCTTCTGGCCACTCCCCTTGTGCTCTTTTGCCCTCCGCTTGGTGACAGGCAGAAGAAACTGTAGCTGTCCCCAAATGTGAGTTATTCATGCCTGTATTTTCTCATTCATGTAACAGACACTAACTCTTCACGTCCTATGTTCCATTCACAGTGACAGTGTCCATGAGCCTGGGCTTCAAACACGCTGCCACAGCTGTTGTTTCTAGAGCAACAGTGTCCTGACCAGGAGAGTCGGGTAAGAAGCTGCAGTTCTGCTGCTCATGCAGAAGTGTGAAGGGCCACGGACAGGTGATTCAGGTCACTATGCGCACAAGATAAGGATGGGAAGGAAAGAAAAGGCAGCAAGTAAGTAACACACATCTAGTCACAGTGAGAGCACCCAGAGCTCTCCAGGCATGGAGTACATGCACAGTGGTGGAGCCAGGAACACAGAGGGAGTAGGTTTCCTCCTAGGCAAAACACTGGCTGGGAGGAGAGCAGCTATGAAACTTACCTGGAGGATGGGCACAGGGCAAACATGGAGGGAGAAGAGACCACGTTCACCTCCATGGCTGCCTAAACAGACTGCCATCGCAGAGTGGCCAAAATCAACAGCACTGATTCTTTGGTCGTTGCAAGTGGGGGAAGTCCACCCTCAGGGTCATGTCCTTCTGGGAGATTCTAGAGGAAATTCTGTCCCCAGCCTTTCTCTGAGCTTCTGGTGTCATCCTCAGGTGTATCACACTCACTCAGTATCTCCCCTGCCTTGCCTCCGCATTACAACTTGCTCACTCCCCGAATTCCTAAATGAGCTCACACTCACAGAGGTTGGGACTTGGATGAGTCTTTTCAAAAGACATATCCGACGTAAAACAGAGACAAATTGGATCATCTGACTGAGAGGCAATGAGGACTTAGACAACGCGCAGACGAGGGGCAAAAGCAATGACCGAGGAGGCAGCCTGGCTGAGGCTGATGATGGGAGGTGAGGCTGGGCAGAGATGGGGCACAGGGAGAGGGCTCTATCTTTCCAACTTGAAAAAGAAAAGGTGTTGACAGAAATAATGGCAATTCCCCACAAAGTTGTAACTGTTGTCTGCAATGCAGAATGCTAGTTTTTTCTTCCGATAGTAAAATCTTGTTAAGTCTGGCCTAGAGGTCTCTCCATCCTCATCCCCCACAGCAGTGTGTACATACACACAGGCTGGGAAGTTACTCACTCTATTTGCCCCCACATCTATAATGCATCTGTCAGGATCTGTGGGTTCTTATAGGAAGGGCCTTGTCCAGTCCATGGCTGAGTCCACCTGATGCAGAAATGAGCAATGTGGGAGCAGGTACGGTCCTGCCCACGGTGCATCTCTGCCCATCCAACTCCCTACCCTTCATCCCACATGTCATCCTGGAGGCAAGGATGGAGAACCTGGGCCTCCATAGTATGTTGAGTCTAATTTGCGTGCAGCGATGACACATTGCATTTAATGCACATTGTCTATTCCACACCACAGAGTGAGTACAGAGGCAAGGTCCGTGGGTCACTCAGGTCTCCACCTCCGGGAGCCTTTAGAGCACAGGTGCTCAAGAAATATTTGCTGCCGAGAGGCAGTGCACACCTACGATGTCAGCATTCAGGAGGCTGAGAAAGAACTTAGGACCAAAGATATTCAAACAGAACATGTGCTGGACAGTTTGCAGCCTTGTTTCACAGCCCAGCTTTGCTCTCCTGATTGAGCCTGGCTCTGTCTTACAGTCTGTATAAATCAGGGCAAGTGGATTGCCTTCCCATAAACCTCTGACTCCTGCAGATTGCTGAAAGAATTGCAAGTAATCCCCATGGATTTATTAACGCCTAGGCTCCAATACCACCCACAGGTATATCACTGTCTGAGGCCTGCTTTGGTGTTCTACTGGCATCATCAAGAAGGTGGCAGGGTCGAAGAGAGACACTGGAGCACCACAGTGACAGGTTGGTTCTGTCACACAGCCTCAGTGTCCATCTTCTGATACTAAAAGAGATTCCAAGGCCTAGGAGAGGGTGCTGTGAACTGACATTGCTCGGAAAGAGCTGCCCCCCCCCGAGATTCTTCTTCTAGGAAACCCCCTTGGACCCTGGTAGAAGACCATGCACCAAGTTGGAACCAAGCTACAAAACACCAAGAAGGTCAGCCATTTAGCAGCTAGGAGGGTGCCAGAAAGAGTCACCCAGGTGGTGTTGACCAATAGAGCTGCCATCTTCAGTTTGGGGGTCCGGGGCATCTTCCGAAGCATTTGTAGGGCCCTGTAAGATAACATGTGTTGCCCAATCAAAAGGTCCCTGTTTAATTCACATGAACCCTGTTCTTTGCCTAGGGAGATATTGCAGCCCTGGTGCTGTGGACCGGAGGTAGAGGAGACAGCTACCAACGCTGCTCAGGCACTGTTGTTGAATGACTTTGATCAGCCTTCCCCATGCTAGAACCAGCTCTCTTCCCTATAAAGAGCTGGTTGAAGAACTTGACTTCATGGGCTGGGTTCCTTCCCACGGCATTTTGTAACATTTGGCTTTCTAATTCCCAAGCCCTCCTTCCTCTCCATTCTATTTTTTTTTAAAGAAGTGTGGGAACTAGAATTTGGGTAAAACACACTTATGAGTTCCTAGTCTGTGTCTTTTTCTAGACTTAAGGCTATACCACAAAAGCTCCCAGCAAACATAGTGGAAACACTTAACCTCAGGACCCTCCTTTGGGATGGGACCCAGGAACATCTGTAAATTTAACAAGCTCTGTAGGTGATTTTTTATGATTACACCATAATTAGCCTAAGCAGCCTGAAAATATAACCTCATAAAACAGCTGCTGAAACTCGAACGTGATTCTGCTCTTAAAAGGCAGATCCCCAAGCCAAGGTCAGTACTGGGGAACCGGAGCCAAGACTCCAAGTGCACACAGTGATGACCACCGGTCTTCTTTAGTGGAGTCTCTGGATGTTTTTAAACCTCAGAGGTTGGGGTGGGTATTTGGGCTCTGGCGTCTGCAGGATATGCACTGTGACCTAAGCTCTTCTTGCACCAACGCTCTTTTTAGGGGACATGGTGACCAGATTTCTTGTCCACACTGCAGTCCAGGCATTCCTTGTTTCAAGCTCTGGTGTGTACTTTGGGATATTTTACAGGAAACATAACCACTGCCATCCTACGGGTTCCACAAGCAGGTGGCCAGTGGGGATCTGGGATCTGGTCACACGGTGACTGGCAGCCAGAGCAACACCAACTGCTTGCCGTAGGAAAACACCATCACTCATGACCACCCAGAAACAGAGCATTGTGGGGGCTGGTTCCCTGGGGGTCACAGGTGGACAGAGGGCAGATGCTCAAGCTTTGCTGGCCTCCGCTAGTGGCTCCTGTTATCTAACAGAGGCGAACGTGCAGTCAGCCCTTGTTACCGGTGTTAGATTCAGCATGTCCCTGAGGGTTCCTCTGCTGGAGATTTGCTCTTCAGTGGAACAATGTTAGCTCACTAACAGTAGGAGTTTTTAAGCAGTAGAAGCTACTGCAGAATGATTATGTTCCTAGGGGCATTGCTTTGGAGGGGTGGGGTAATTACTGTGGACCCTAGTGAGTTTCCCAAGAGAACTGTTAGACACTTGGAAGCCTGGGCCTGTCTGGACTCTGGCTTCCTGTCTCATTGGATCATCATCCCATTACCTGGCCAGTTTGATGCCATCAGCACACAGTTTTCACCAGATGCTCCCAGCATGACATTTGACATTCTCTCTCCCTCCCCCTCTCTCTCTTTTCCCCTCTCGTGTGTGTGTGTGTGTGTGTGTGTGTGTGTGTGTATGTGTGTGTGTGTGTGTGTGTGTTTAGGTGTGTGTGTATTTAGGTGTGCACGCCATGGAGCATTAAGTCCGGCAGAGGCCAGCAGGACCCCTGCTCTATTCCTTTGAAACAATGACCCAGAACTAGGCTGGTACCCAGCTAGTCTCAGTGATTGGTCCTCCTTTCGCTGCCTTCCACAGTGATGGAGTTACAGGAGTGCGCTTCTACGTCCAGGCTTTCCAGCAGTGCTAGGATCCAAAGTCGGGTCTTCATGCTTGTGCTCTCATGCACTGAACCATCCCTCCAGCAGCCAACCTTCGTAATGAACTATGTATCCCCAGCTATTTTATTACAATAACAGAAAACAATCTAATACATGCTTTCAGTTTTCTGCCAGCTGTGCTTGAAGATGGGTTCCTGACAATTGGCTCGCACTGCACAGGAAAAGAGAAGGGTGGGGCAGCCAGCCCCACCCCGTGAACATCTTCTCACCTACCCCATCCTCCACCTGGATACAGCCTGTATCTGGCATCTTTCCTTTGCTTCATTAAGGTAGTTTCAGTTGCCCTCAACAAGAGACAATGCAGATGTTTCCATTTAAAAAAAAATAACAATTATGCTTGCTTGGTTGGTTATTGGTAGGGAAAATTTCCCTTTAAAGAATATTAATAGAATGTGATGTTGAAATCATCCCTCAGAAGTCCTAAAGTCCATGGATTTTGCTTATTTTTACTTGATTTTTTATTTCATTTTTAAAGATTTATGTATTTATTTTATGTATATGAGTGCTTTATCTGCATGTATGACTTTATGCCAGAAGAGGGCATCAGATCCTTCTATACTTGGTTGTGACCCACAGTGTGGCTGCTGGAAATTGAACTCTGGACCTTTGGAAGAGCAGCCAGTGTTCTTAACTACTAAAGCATCACTCTGGCCCCTGTTATTTCACTTTTGTGCTTGGGTGTGTCTTATACCATGTGCTTTTCTAGTGCCTTCAGAAGCTTAGAAAAAAATGTAAGAATCCTGGAACTGAATTTATAGACATCTATGAACTGTCATGTGGGTGCTGGGAATTGAACCTGGGTTTCTGGAAGAGCAACAAGTTCTCTTAACTCCTGAGCCGTCCATTCAGCTCCTAAATCCTTGTTTTTAAAAAGGTTCTATGGACATCTTTCTGATGTGCCAATGCTCCTCCTGCTGGTCTCCGTGTCTCTTGCACCTGGGCATTTTTTACATACACACATCCCCCAACCTCCGTTTTATTCCCACTCCCTTCTTTTCCCCTGCAAACCTCTATTAACTTTTTCAAAGTTAAAACTCTAACTTTAGAACCATTTTAGGTTAATAGAAAAATCATAAAGACAAGCCCAAGTCAGAGAATTTGGGCATGGAGTTCCACCTCTGGCAGAGAGCGCCTAGCAATTGTGAGCTGCTAGGAAACGATCAGTTTCCTCTAAGAGTGCCCTGATATATCAGCCACACTCCACACATCCAAGAACATTTGAGAAACACAAATTGGCCTTGATGGGGGGAAAAGGACACAAAGTTGTGTGGGAAGGCAAGACAGTAAAAAGCAGATCAGGAAAGAGCTGGAGGAGAGAGGGAGGATATGATCAAATGATGTCACACAAACTTCTCAAAGAACTCAAAATTATTCTTAGTTAAAATAACTTTAAAAGCATTTCGTAAACTGTAAAGCATACAGCAAGGCCTGACGGGATAGAGAAGCTATCGGTTAGCTGGTAAAGAGGTACTGAGAGGTGCGGTGACTCTCGGAGCTCGGCCAGGAGACAACACATCCAGATTCCCTCCGGCCACGGAGACACAGCTCCTGCCTGCCAGGGAGCCTCCTCAGAGGGGCCTTTCTCATGATCCTCCTACATATTGTGAACCAACATTGGTAAAATGCTGCTCCCGACACATCCTATTAAGGTGTATGCTTCTAGGATGCCTAGTGACTGCTGTGCTTGCTGGCTTGGACGGCTGAGGCTGCTGTGAAGTCACTCTCTGGTCCCCATTTCTTTCACTGTACACTTTGGTAGTGGTCACTACATGATGCCCACACCAAAGATCTACAGAGTTGTAATGTGTCTTCCTGGGAGGGCAGGGGCTAATTACATATGAGGACTTTATTTATTCTCTATCAATTTCACTATGAATTCAACTGTGTGTTGACATCCCCCAATCTTGAGGGATTTATTTTGCGCTTTGGGATAAACGCAAATCTACTTTATTTTATGGCTCTGGTTTTACAGAGTGGCCGTTGTGGGGTCTGTCACTGAGCTTCTATGCCTCGACACACCCACCACTGAGTCAGAGAGGCTCCAGCCCTTGCTTCTGTGTCTTCTGCCTTGCTCCAGAACAAATGACCTCTCAGGAACCCTGGTTCCTTTCATTGGAGACTAACACAGGATTCAGAATCCAGCTGGATCGGATCCAAAATTCTCCCTGGAAAACTAGTTTTCATGGTACTAGAAGGCTCTATGTAAGATGACAAGGGAAGGGAGCAACCGGTAGTTGCTGTGATGCCTAGGAACCACAGCAACAACAGGCCCAGCAAGACATCCCTAAAGGTGCAATAGTGGCTGTTATCTTGGTGGTAATCAGCAGAGGTCTAGTTAGACTTCAGCCCACGCAGCAGGAGGGTACTCATACCTGATACTGGAGCTCCAGCCGACTAGCCTTGGCAGGAGAGGTCACGGATCTCAGAGGAGAACATTCTACTGCTCTTTACTAAGCCACAATCATTTCTAGCTACATTCTAAACACTTATTCTTATCCTCACAGGACAGTTTTCACCCCGCATTGGAGAAGCTTTCTGCAACAGATGGAAACAATCACAGAAAGCCACGGCTGGTCAAAGTGCAGAGAACATCTGACCATGGGGAGCCCAACTGATACATCTACAAAGCTACACCTAAGGCTTAGGGGACATCGTGAAAGAGGAGGTGGAGAGATTGTAAGAGCCAGAGGACCAGGGTGTCTGCTGCAAGGTTGTGTCTTCTAGATATGACAAAATGGCCACACCCATGAAATCTCAACAATATGGCTTCCAAAACAGGACCTAAACAATTACAACATCAAAAGACATGCCAACATGGATGGAGGAAATTACACAGAGTCCTACCCCTGAACAAAGACATACAGACAATGGACTGCTAAGAGAAGGAGAAGTAGTCTTCTCCAGCTTGAGCCCTCTAAGTGGTTATCCAAACCCCAGTGGTCAGTCCTAAAGAAACATATACATACAAGCTCAACTAAACAAACTCACTGGGTTGAACTTATATATTAATTTGTGTGTGCATGTATGTAACAATAATAACAAAAAGAGGCTATAATTTGGGAGGGAATAAGGGAGGGGATAACAAAGGATTGGAAGGCAGAGATGAAATGGCATAATCATATTTTGATTTTAAAAAAGATCCTAATGTAGTATATGCTTATGGAGACTAGGATGCCATTGTGTGGGCACATGGATCATATATACACTTCTTAACTATCTCTATGTCTATTCATATTAGTTGTTTAGCAAGTACGGGCTTACATTAACCCCACCTTTAGTCCAGTACTGTGGGCATCCTCTAGCCTTCCCCTGACCCTTGCTTGTCAGAGCCTTTCACTCCTACAGTGAGAGATCTTGCCCTGACTGCCTGCATCCACTGACTGGTCCATCTCAGTGCACATGTACTGGGGGGTCAGAGTAGTCAGTTCCTGCATCCACTAACTGGTTCATGTCAGTGCTCGTGTACTGGAGGGTCAGAGTAGCCAGTTCCTGCATCCACTGACTGGTCCATCTCGGTGCTCATGTACTGGAGGGTCAGAGTAGCCAGTTCCTGTCCTCCTAGAAAACGACTTTGTGTGAACAGTCTATGTGCGGTGGTTGGAGTTACAAACTCCACTCTCCAAATCACGTAGAGCCACACCTTTTCCTGATTGGAGCACTTCAGGCAAGCACTCTGCCTCTGGGTTTACCCCTCTTAGTTTATTGAGGCTGGGTCTCCCTCTGTGGCTGAGGTTGGCCTTGGACTCTTTGTTCAGAAGTCTGCTGTGAATTGGAGCTTTACGTAATCTATTTATTGGCTCACTTGGCTGAAAACATGAGCTTTTCTCTATCTTTTCAAAGAGATTGCTTTTGATATTTTTTCCAAATTGCCTCCCTTCCTCAGTTTCACAGATGTTTACTTTGATTTTTATTTTCCTTCTTCTTGCGTTAGGTATGCATGGCCTGCTCTTCCTTTTTTCCTAAGATTCAGGTCATTGGTTTTACATGCCTTTTGAAATATGTATCTAATGTTATAAACATTTCTTTCAAAACCACTTTATCTACATGAGCAAATTTTTTAAAAGTGTAACTTAACTTTTACACAATGATAATTTTAGTTTTATAGAATTTTTTTAATTTTTGAAACTTCCTATTTCACCTATGACTCACTCAAAGATAAACTGTATAATTTTTAAATATCTGCAGACTTTTCAACTACAGTTTTGCTATTGATTTCTAGTTTAGTTGTGGTATTAGAAAATCATCTTCATTTTCTGCCTTGAAATGAAACACTGTATTTGATGGTCTGGAATACAGCTGTAAACAACTGTCCTCCTTTGCTGCTGGCCTCTTGGTCTAGAATTCACACCGCCACTCTGAGCGTCTTTTGATTAATAATAGCACGGTTTGTCTTTTCTCGCCCCTTCACTTACAGCTGATAGGAGCTTTATATTTACTGTTTCCTGTACAAAACTATAGTTGATCCTTTTCTTTTTCTTCATGTGCTGAGACTCCAGCTTAAGGTCTGAAATACCTCAGGCAAGCGCTCTGTCTCTGGGTTATACGCCTAACTCTTGGTTTATTGAGACAGGGTCTCCCTCTGTGGCTGAGGCTGGCCTTGAACTCAATGTTCCTCTACCTCTTCTTTGAAATTCTGATGATACAGACATATACCACATTGCCTACTTCCCTCCTCCTCCTTCTTTCCCTCCTCCTCCCCTCCCTCCTCCTTTCCCTCTTGCTAGAAAATGTTGATAGCCTTTAATTGGAATCTTAGACTGTCATTCGTGTTTAAAGTTTATCTGTACAGTTGTTTTAACCTATGCCTCGTTTGTAACTTTTTCTTGTAGTTGTCCTGTCCTTCTTTCCTCCTTTCTTCCTTCCTTCCTTCCTTTCTTTCTTTCTTTCTTTCTTTCTTTCTTTCTTTCTTTCTTTCTTTCTGTTTTTGGCCTTCTCTGTTTTCAACCACACATTTTACCTGACTACATTTTAAATCAGTTCTTTACAAGTGAGAATACATACTACTTACATATCCGCGTATTGCTTTATATTGACGATAAGGGCTGGTTCCCAGCTCCTGATCCCTGACCTAATGAAGGCTGGCCATCTACTCAGCACTGTGAGGAGTGTGACGCCTGTGTGCCATCATAGCCTGCGAATTTCCCAGGGGGTCTGAAAGGCAGTTGCACCCTTCTTATAGAAGAAAAACTTGAGGCTTAGATGTGTTCGATTCCCTCCACAGCCACAGAACTAAGACAGCCCCCAGGTGCCAGAACCACAGCACCCCAAGTTGAAGTTAGCCCCACAGTGCTCATGCAGAGTTGACACACAGTCTGCTCAGGCAGAAAGATGAACATGCTACATGCCTGTTGCATGCAGGCACCTCCGTGGAGGAACTGAACACTAGAGTTTACCCAAGGACCCGCACAGCCTGATCTTGATAACTGGAGCAGAGCCATTTAAAATATTTTTTTATTTTGCTAAATGAAAATTAACAAAGAAGTTTGTCCTATTCCCTGTGTCCACTGTGACCGTTTGCTAGTTCTCGCTTACTGGATTGCTTTTGCCAGGCACCGTGGTGGGTGATTCTCAGGAGCAGTTTTACTCAGGATCACAACCTGCCTAGAAAAAAAAACTGAGGCTACAACCTAAAAATTCCTATTCCTCTGGCTCCCCGCCTGCCTCAGGCCTGAAACAGTTGCTTCCACATCCCTTCCTATAATGGCTGAAGAGAGAACACCACACCAGCGTTTCTGAGTAAGACTGGAGCCTTCTAAGCTCCTTATAGCTAAGCCACCTGGACAAGGTCCCAAGGCCACAGCAGCCAGTGCCCAGATCCAAGTAATGGCCCATATTTGCGCCTCCTGGGTCCCACTTGAAGGCTAATGAGATCCAGGACCCTGGAAATTTTCCCTTGCAGAATCATCAGCTGGTTGGGTGCAGTTGGTCCGAACAGCCGCCAGGGGCAATTTATCAGACCACCCATGAGGCAGGCCCTGCCAGGAAGATTCTTCGGAGACCACACCTGGCACCTCAGACCAGCCTTGCTCTCCAGTGGCAGCTAAGAGACAGCTCGCTGGGACGGGGCCCATGCTAGGGAGGCAGCACAATAGGCTGCAGGTCGTGGAATTAAAATGGACACTTGCTTGGGCGGCAGCAGCTCCAGGGGCGTCCTAACTTGTCAGATGCCCAGAGTGACAATGACTGCTGTCTTTGGTGCTTCTCCCTGAAGCTGGAGCAGGGCAAACACTGGTGGGAGGAGGAGAGACATTAGGAGGCAGTCCCATGATCCAGAGGTAAAGACAGGCCAGGAGACAGATCTAGGGCTGTACAAGGAAGCACCAGGAAATTAACTAAATTCTGGAGTTTTGCGTGAGCAGACTAAACTCTGGGGTTTAACAAGGTTGGTGAGAAAGCGACCGAGCCCTTGACGTAAATGGGCATCTGAATGAGTTCTTCACTGAAAAAGGAAAGATGCTGAAGAACAAAGACACCAGGATTCAAGATACTGGGGGCAGAGTGGGCACCCTAAACACCCTGCAGCAGAGGCCATCAGACTAGGCTAGGGGTTGTCAGCCAGGTCCCACCAAGGCTCTTTACGGGTTGTATAGATGATCCACAGCTCCTTCTCTGTCCACAAAGGCGATGGCACGTGCAGAGCCTCGTTTCTCTCTCAAGAGCTGCTAAGACCGAATGAGTGTGTGCTAAGTGTGTGTTCTCTCTTAGAAAGTGAAGGTCTTTGCTGTGCTTTAGGAAGGACTCTCTGACCACTGAGGAAAGAGAGCCTTGCAGCAAGGATGCCATAGACCAGGCATCCTTAGGCAGTTGTTTAAAGATAGGTGAGGCCAGGAGGTGTCCATCATGGATGTGGGGGTGCTGTGGACAGCAAAGGAGGGAGGCAGCTCCATTCTAGAAGATGGCAGTGACTAGATTTGGCAAACATGAACGACAGGAAGAGTCTTACGTTTGGCCCTGGTGCCTGGAGGCGAATGGCATGGTGCATAGTGAGTTCCAGTTGTCCCTTTGGCTCACTGAAGCCGTGTACAGAGCAGAGACGAAGATGCATAACTGAAGAGAAGGCAGACTTCAGACACTGTTGCAAGGACTGGTGGTATCCGGTCTCTCAGGAGCACAGGTGAGAAGCTTCCTCCCTTAGCCGTGGGGGTTCTTACCTTTGACCTGACCATAGTCTGAGAAGGCTAAGAAGTGACCTCAGCCAGAAGAAACCAGTTCTTTTGTCTCCTTGGGCTCATTCCGCCATCAGGAAAGTTGAGGCAGGTATATAACCCTTCCTCCAAGCCTACTTCTGAGGTGATGGACCTCTGGTGCCACAGAGCAGAGGGACTTGCGTCCTCTCATAGACACAGATGGGCCTGTCTTAGTGGATGAGAAGTTTTTGAGGTATTTAGGACACCAACCACCCAATGATCTGTGTGTAGGAGCTAGGCCATGTATGAGACAAGGTACCCCACCATGGTCAAAGAGAAGACTAGCTGGCAGAGAGCATGGGGCAAAAGGCAGAGTCCTGGCTGAGTCAACTGAATTGAAGGCAGCTTCTGGGCCTGTAGAACTTGCACTGAGGATACTGTATACACCATGGGGAAGCATTGGAAGGGAACCTACCAAGTGAAGAGGCCCAGACACAATGGGGACTTGGCCTGGGATGCTGATACCATGAGCTGCCCTCTATGGAGAAGAGCATCCATTTTATGAATCCCCAGGCATGCTAGGGGTTGCTCTGAATCTGGACCCATGAGAAAGTCCAGATGCACCCTAAGGTAAGCCTGGAAGAATCCAGAATACATCAGCTCAGGTCATGCCCTAGGAGTGAACCTGATGGACAGGTGGAATGATGTGTCAGGACTCAAGCTAACAGCAGTAAGGGAGATGGGGGACAAGACACTCTACATATCACCAAAGACAGAAAAAGATATGTGGCAGCAAGAACCTCTGCCTAACACCGGATCATATAGGTCACTCTCCATCCCCACCCCTACCCAGTCTGCTCTGACCCTTGGGGCTCCATGTGCCACCCCTGGACAGATGCCCCCACTTACCCATAGGAGATTCACTCCAAAGATGCCCAGATGTACAGGCGAGATCTAATCTAATATGTATTAGGGTTTTCTTTACATATGCCTATGGGAAAACTTAATGTATAAGTTATAAATAGAAAGAGATCAACAGCAACTAATAATAACCAAATAGGGAAATTATAATGACAACATTATAAAAGTTATTTAGACATCTGACGTGTTGATTCCTGGCATTTCTCTTTAATATTTCAATTATTTAATTATTTAATATTTAATTAATTATTTGATATTTTATTTATTTAATATTTCAAACTGCAGTTTGCCAGAGTAACTTAAGCTACAAGTAAAAGGGACACTGCCATATTCTCCCATGCACCGTGTGCTATGACTCACGCTCCAGAAAGCAGTCTGTGGGAGCTTTCTCTCCTCACCCAGGCCAGGCAGCCTGATTCCTAACACTTGTGCACACACCTTCAGCCCAGGCCTCCTGCCAGTCTCCTCCCTTACCTGGGTTTCTACAAAGGCTCCTGGCTGTGGTACCAGGACCACAGCAAGGCACACAGGAAGTGTGTCTTGAGTCCTGTCAGTGTTTACAACGTAATGTGTATACCTTACCAAGGCCCTCTCTTGTTTCAAAACCTGTAATGAGCCGGCCAAGGCTGCAGACATTACCACCATCCTCAACTCACAGGAAGAGAGCTGACTCCAGACGTGAATAGAACTTGCCAAAGCTGCAAACCTAGAAGGTGGCAGTGTTATAATGGCAGCCTGTTCCCACTGTGAGACGTACGAGCAGAGAGGGAAAAGTAGATGTTGTGACTTCCGTGCATGCGTGGGGATTAAGATCACAAAAGTAAAAACCATGAAATGACCCAACCCCATGGAAAAACAAGTTGGGTGCACACAGTTCGAGCAAATAATAAGACTAGGACCCAGGGTCCTAGTGGGTGTCTCACCCACACAAGAGATAGCCCATCCCGGTCTGTCCCCGTCTCACCAGGGGATGATGCTTTTCATTGGCTCTTTAACCTGTTGGTGGATCTTGCTCCATCTCTCTGGCAGTCGGGTTCCTCCTTCACTACAGAGGGAGATCAGCTTTGTGAGAGGGGTTACCCAGACCCTGAAGTTGAAGCCCAGAAACTGGAGCTGAAACTGAGCTGGAACTCCAGCAATTTCTCCATCTGAAGTCACAGTTCTGTTTCTCCACTTGTTAAGAGGATGGAAGAAAAAGCAACCAATCGCCAATCTACAAGGATTCTACTACCCAAACTTGAAACTCTACACAGGGAATGCATGGGCAGGAGACCAGCAACATGGATCACTATTACCAGAATCATCACCCTTGGTCTTGAAGTCTGTGGAGTACTAACTAAGACATCAGCATGGTTGGTCTCCAGCCACAGCAGGATGTGGCTCTGCTTCCTTGCTTACTGGAGCAGGTTTGAGAAGGTATACAGTTAATCTACCGCACTGGCGTCATCCTTCACCACAATCTAGAACAATGTCTGGGGAAGGAGGGCAGGGGCCATAGGCACTGAAGGGCAGCAGGAGGTCTGCCAGAGAGATGTTAAATTGTTGTGCAGAGAGAAAAGGGTCCAACACAAAATCCAGTTTCGACCTTGAGTCCTGGGGCTCAAGGAAGGACCTGGGAAATGGTTCAAGGACCCATAAAAAAGGCTAACTAGAGGGGCTGGAGAGATGGCTGCCTTTCCAGAGGTCCTGAGTTCAATTCCCAGCAGCCACAAGGTGACTGTGACAACCATCTATAATAGGATCTGATGCCCTCTTCTGGTGTGCAGACATATATGCAGACAGAGCATTTATACATTACGTGTGTGTGTGTGTGTGTATGTGTGTGTGTGTGTGTGTGTGTGTGTGTGTGTGTGTGTGTGTGTGTGCGTGTGTGTTGACTGGAGAGACAGAGGCTTCAGTAGTGGTCTCAGTTGTCCTGGGAGGGGCTACAGGGGTTATGGTCCTGCTTCTGTCTTTCATGTCTCTGTTATCTACTTTGCCACAGAAAACTTAGTGCAAACTCACAAACACTGTTCTAGAATGGAATCAGGAGGTTACTCGTAGCCAACAGCTTCCAAAACCCCCTGTCCCCCTATCCTGGGTCCACCTTGAAGTCTGGGCTTGAAATTCACCCCATTCCCAGAGATAGGGTGCACTTAGATCAAGTGAGCCTATGAGACTCATCTATCAGCCATTGGTCCCTGTATCCTCAGCTCCCGGGAAGTTCCAAGGATAGGATGTCTCAGGGAACTTAGGGAAGGACTCCAACTCCCACCATCTTTACAAACCATGAGTCTTCTGATGGCATACTGTAAACTTGAGTACCATGTGCAAGAAGGCCTATGGCGCCTTGGCCTAGCCTCAGAGCATCCCAGAAGAGGCTGCCTTTCTCAGAACCTGACTGCCCACTCCACCAGGGGCACCTCCGGACAAAGCTCCTGGTGGCCAAATGCTGCTGGAGCCAGGCCATCAAGGCAGTGTATAGCCAGGGGAAGCAAATGGTGCCCATTCATACCCACACCCCAGGCCATTGCAGGATGCCAGATTAGACTTCACTGCTGTCATAACGAACATGCGTATGACCTAAACATGCCAAATCCACCACCATTTATGGTGCACAGGGAAAACCCCACTCCTGACCTCCCCACAAGCTCAGGACTGACTTAGAAGCACAGTGGCCTTTCCCACTAGGCAGGCCTGATGTCAGATCAGTGCCCTCCCCACTCCTCACCTGCCAAGCTGAGCTGGCCCTTCCTGATTCCCTCATCCCTCCGGTAGATGTCAGTCTCCACACTGGTGTGGGACACTGGTCTTCTCTGCCTTTTCCACTGTGACAACCTACAGTGCATCTGCCACCTCTCTCTGAGGTCCCCTTGTTCTTGGTTAAGAGCCTTCGCCACCCTCCCCCCAACCCTGCCTCCAGAGTCACTCTGATGAACAGAACTTCTGTTCCTCATGCCAGCCCCAGCCCCACCTGAGGAAACAGCTAGGCCTCTGTGAGGTTGGGAGGTCTAGCCTGGGAACAGGGACTGCCAGAGGAAGCTGAGGGATGGGAATCTGCACTTTCACACAAAACGTTCAAATGGGGCCAGTGAAAGGATGGGTGTCGTGGGGACTGTGCAGACTGTCTTCGCTTGAACTTCCTGCATGCGTGCCAGGGATTGCTGGGACTCACTGGGCATGACAAGTGATAGACGGGCACTGTCCAGACCCAAGTCACAGGGAAGAAAAGTGCCACCTAATGCCCGCGTGTGAGGATCCTACACCTGTTAGGGCGGAGCCGTAGCATACCCTCAGCCAGGAAGCTCTGACGTTTGCCTCCTCAACTAACGCTCCAGGTGAAGGACCTCACAAAGTAGCATCACCCTCCATAACTTCCCTAAGAAACCCAGAATGAACTGTTCCCTGCCCTCTTCCATTCCATCCGCAGCCCTCCCCATGTACACCTTCCGGGCCTGTGGACACAATGCGTATAGCTCCATAGTATCACTCGAGTGTCGTTTGCCTGCTTATGAGAGAAGAACTGGGGCCCGAGGCCTGAAACTCTGTTCTGCCGTATCCTTGGCCTCCCTTTATCAAGTTACAGCATCAGGGTGAAGAAGAAATAGCAGACGCCTGCCTGAGGCTCTTGGACAGAAGCCATATTTGTCACTGGGCTTATGGCCAAGGTAATAATCATTTGTTAAGACTGACCCTGATGGAGAAGAGAAGCAATGGCCACCAAGGCAGCGGGGGCGGGGTGATGCGGGATTCTTCCATGAGCCCATCCATCAGCACTCGGCCTGACAAATGTCTCATCCCTGAAGTGGGTGCACAGGGACTCCCAAGTTGATGCCGCACCTTGTTTTCTTAATAAGCAATGAGGTGGCAGAAATGGATCTCTGGTATACATCAGGGTCAGGCGTCTTAGGGAGCCTTTCTTGTCAAAATAGGAAGGCTGTCTAGGGAACACAACCAGCATCGAGACTCCTCTTCAGCGCTCGTGGGGCTGGGCTGAACTTAGCCGTGCCTTTGTCTGCTTGCCAGAGAGAAGGGCTTTGAGGAAGGAGTTCCCAGAGCCAAGACCCTTCCTCTCTTTGACTTGCGACATGCATGTTTCAGATCATCCTCTGTGTCATGGGTGTTATGGGGTGTGAAGGGGGAAGCGGGCTTCTCGGAGTGGGAAGGTGGATTTGCAGAGGTTCCCAGAAGGCAGAAACCAAAGGTAAACTCCTAAAATCGGAGTTGAACAACAGCAACACCAACAGATAAAAAGCAATGACATTCTAGGAGCTAGGAGTAAGAGCAGAGCAGCAAGAAATCAGGGGTGGCTCTGAGGCAACCTGGAAGAGGGACAAGAGGGAAGAGGGCCGTTATGGAGCTGAGGGGGCAGCCCTGCCCCCAGGGTGCTTCCATGTGTGCCCTAGTCCTGAGAGTGGGCGCACAGGAGCCAGCGTGCCAGTTGGGCATATCAGCCTGACCAGGACATTTGAAGGGCATAGGCAGGGTGGCCCCTTCACCATGGCCTCCAATAGCTGCAGATTGGGCCAGGCTGTGCTTCTGTCCACGCTGCCCCTCTACCTAGAAGGAGCTTCCTCACACCCTTTGCTAGATGGACCCTGACTTCACACTCTGAGAAGTCCCCAGATACACTCACCCTCCTTCCTTTGCACCTTGGGCCAAGCTTCATTTTGAGCACCTCAGCATCCTGAGGACCTGCTCTTTGCATTGACCAGCTCTGTCCCCGGACCCCTAACAGTCTGCACTTGTGGGCAGGCGTCAGCCCCTGTGAACTTATATATTAAGCCCTCGGTGATTAATGTGCTTTCTTATGCTTCTGGGATGGATAAACAAATGAGAAAAAAGCATCAGTAGCAGAACTGGCCTCGCGGCGCAGAAGAAAAGAGACCACCCTGATTTATGTGTGGCTCTCCTGTGATGCGCCCGTGATAGTCTGCACACTTGAGAAGAGAAAAGAAAATGAAAACTTCCAGGCTTGGGTGTAAACACTGTCCTTGGCTGTTTAACAGATACCTTGGATGTGCAAGCAGACTCCGTGTCTCCCTCAGAATGTGGAGAACTCAGTGGGGGCAACAGCACCGGATGTGTCCCACCACTCTTGGATCTGATTTACACACTACTGTGACACCAAGAAGTCTTCTGTTCACCCTCGTGCCCTCAGTCTCTCTCTCTCTCTCTCTCTCTCTCTGTGTGTGTGTGTGTGTGTGTGTGTGTGTGTGTGTGTTTCCAGCACAAAAATCTGCACTAGATTTCCCCGAGGTTCTCAGACAGCTCCCACAATGCAGGGATGTTCTGAGCCTACTCTTTAGGAAGGAAAGCTTTAGCTGCGGGGAGCTTGAGGCTTGAAACTGGAGGAACAACTTGACTTGAAAACATGAATTCCAAGGACCATTTGGAGACACACAGATTGATTTGCTCTGCGTAAACCCAGTGATGGATTTGACCCGTGTATTGGTCGGAGTCTGGGGCATCTTCCTTGCCTTGGTGAAAACCCACTTCTGACCCCAATACACACTTGGTGAAAACCCACTTCTGACCCCAATACACACAGTTTGCAGAGTCTGAGCCAGTAGGGAGGCCCTGGAGCCCAGGACGTTTTGAAAGCTGGACGAGTTTCACTCCTCACATGTTAGAGAAGTGTCCAACAGCTGCCTCCAAACTATAAACAGCTCTCATGTCCTCTGTCCTCTGCTGCTCTTTTATAAGGCTGGCGTTATTTACTGACTCTCGGTTCTCTCCATGATGTATTCTCTTCCTTTGAAAGCCTTATGGTCTGAAACCTGCAAAAATGCAGAAATGTTTGTGTATCTGATTCAGGAGCAAAAGGGGCAGAATTGTTCTCAGAAATTCTTTTTTTTTAATTTGTTTATTTTTATTTTATGGCGTTTTGCCATGGGTGTAGGGTCCTGTTGCAATGAGGGGCTCGGGCTGCGTTCCCGGCGCAGGGCCCCTTGTTCTGTCCCTCCTGGCTCCCGGTGCGTACTCGAAATAATTACACGGAAACTGTATTCATTGAAATACTGCCTGGCCCACTAGCTCTAGCCTCTTATTGGCTAACTCTCACATATTATTTTAGCCCATCTCCATTAATGTGTATCACCACTTGAGTTGTGGCTTACCGGCATGAGTCTAACCAGTGTCCATCTTGTGCTGGAGAAGCATGGCGTCTGCGTCTGCCACACTGCCTTCTCTCTCACAGCATTCCGTTCTATCTACTCCGCCCACCTAAGGGCTGCCCTATCAAAAGGCCATGGCAGTTTTCTTTATTTAACCAATGAAAGTAACACAAATACAGGAGACCCTCCTACACCAGGGTCCCCTGGAACTGGGGTTACAGACAGTTGCGAGCTGCCATGTGGGTGCTGGGAATTAAACCTGGGTCCTTTAGAAGAGCAGTCAGTGTTCTTAATCATTGAGCCATCTTTCCAGCCCCACCCAAGCCCCGTTCTCAGAAATCCTGCAGCCAGGATGGAAAGAACAGGTGTGTTTGTGCCACTGCTCTGGTCTTGGAATTCTCGGGCAATCAGATGCCAGCACTAAGAGCAGCTGGCTGGGCCGGTTCATACCTACAGGAGAAGAGATCCATAAACAGGAGTGCCATGATCCTGGTGGCAAATCCAAAAGCAAAAAATCGCAGGCAGCCATCAGATCAATGAGCAGTGTTGAACACTGTGCTTTGGGGGAAATGTTGGGCAGTCTGTGCCAGAGGAGAATGTTCAGAGAGATACTCAGAGAAGCAAATGAGAAGCAGCCAGGGTGTGAGAGCCTAGTCAGGGGTTACCTGGGTGAGGAATGAAGTTCTGCTCTGGGAAGATGCTCTAAGCAGGACACCCTGAGGCGGGTTGGAAAGTGATGGCTAAGCACATCGAGTCTGGAGCTGTCTGGTTCTGTTTATATCTGAACCTGGTTCGGACACGGCAGGACTTGTGCTTTTCCTGGGGAATCCGCTAGACTATTCCAAAGAGGACTCCCTCCTTTCCAAACCAAGAGATAACTTCCGATAATCAGTAATGAAGAAATAAAACATGTGAACAGTTTAAAACCATTGCTTGACTATCAACAACAGTGGTCCTACCTGGTCATGGCTCATCTAAATTAATCCATGTAAAATCAGTGCAGAGTTCATGTGCTCCCACTCAGGGGTCTCGTGCCCATAAAATATATGTGTCTCCTGGAAGCCTGTGGTGGTGGAAGACATTCCCCCTCTACCTCTTACTGCTCTGGGGACAGGGCGACAGTGTTCCCTGGAGCTAAGGAAGAGACTATACATTCCTGATGTCTCAGATGTCCTGGCCAGGACAGCCTAGAACAACCGCCTCTGGCCATGGCCTTGAACTCTTCATTTCTCTTCCTGTTTTCTGACCGTACAATTAGTTTCCCATTCAGATTCCTATAGAAAAACAATAATCGTGTTTTGCTCAATGTTTCCACCCGGACCCCTGAGCAGAGCACACAGAGAAATCTGGAGGTTGCTCAAAAGCCCTGGGCGAGCATCCCTCTGGCTCTGAGAAGCGAGAGTGATGCTGTCTTTCATAAACGGAAGGAGGTGGCAGGCAGATGTTCATAGCCCCCAAGCCCCTGCAGCCCAGAATGCAACATCAAACACGCAGCTTCAAAAGACTCCTGTCGCCTCCCAGCGTGTCTCTCCCAGCATGCCTCCCCTGGCTGTGTGGAGAGGCACAATCTGAGTACTAGTTTGTACATTTGGGTAATCGGATCCCTGAATCCTTTCCTTCCAGCCCCACACATCATCTGGTTTTTGTCGCGTGGCTGCGTTCTACACTCCCTGGCACATCCCTTGAAGTTCTGATGACCTTTCCCTCCAAGACGGCCAGCATCGATCTGTGCACACACCCCAAACCTGGCAGCAGCTCCACTCAGCACAAAGCTCTGTCACTCATGGTCTGCTGACTGGGAGAACCAAGCACAAGCATGGTCTTGGTTCTGTCATTTACTTAGTAGCTGTATGGTCTTGGACAACTTACCCCGCCTCTGAGCTCCGGTTTCCACAGCTCTTGTGTGGATTGGTAATGGTGACTGGTTGTAATTCTGCAAAGACAACTTCTGCACGCCCCTTGGTCCAGTATCCACCATGCACTAGCACTCAGTATGCTGTAGTTCCAGTCATTTTATATTCCTCAGTTTCCCCATCCATCCCTGGGTTCCACCAAATAGAAAGAGCTGTAGACCTGAGTTCATGTCAGTTAATAAGGCTCCATTGGCCTCCAGTGGGCAAGAATAAAGAAGATAATAAAAGGGTATGTTTACTAACCATGTAGAGACATTTTTCTTCCCATCGTTCTGTAGTCAAACAGTATAATAACTTTGTGTTTATCATTTATGCCCTATTAAGTATCAAAAGTATTCTAGAGGTGATTTAACATATACAAAAGGAAGGCATAGTTTATCTGTAAACACTGTTCCATTTTGTGTAAGAGATTTGAGGCTTTGGTATCTGCAGAAACTCTGGGAATGCATCGCCCTCACACACCAAAGCACAACAGTACAGGCCTTACCGCTCTCTTACAGGGTGTCATGGTCACACGTTCATAAGGAATGATCGTCTTAATTCTCAAAGAAGGTTTCTACCAAAACAGAAGAAAGTGGACTGATCCCACTCGAGGAAGTGTCGGGGGTTGGGATCCTCCTGGATTCAGGGAAGACTGTGTGGACCAGAGCAGTGAGCGCAATCTTTATTACCTTCCCCGCTTTTACAACTACATCATACAGTACTGCAAAACGTACGGGATCACATTCCCATGATTCCATACCTTGCAGGAAGTTCTCCAAACAGCCGGCTAACAAGACCATGACACTTCCTTCAAAGCTGTATAAAGATGTTTCTAATGCAGCAACTGCTACATAACACAAAGAGCAAACATTAAAAAAGTGCTTCCAGTCAACTTCAGTCTGCAAGATGCACTCACATTCCCTTTTTGTACGTTTCCTACACAGAACCTTAAATTCAGGCAAATGGGAGCTTCTGCGTGATAAGCAACCCCCACTACACACCACCCTACTCCATCCGTCGCCCAGGAATTTTAAACCCAAGAAAGAATTCCTCTCCACTCTAGAAAGATCTCCAGATACTCAGGCTGAACGTTTGTATGTAGCCCCTTCTGAAAGCCTCCAGTCAAACCCATTCCACCTTCCCTGCACCTGAGTGAGAGAGGCTGAGGAGTATCAGGGTGACCCCACCCTCCTCTGGGGAAGGGATGTTCCCTGGCTTGATCTCCACACAGCTGCCCATGCCTGGAACCCCAGAAGTAGCCCACTCAGATGGACTTTTTCCAGCTAGGGAAAAAAATAACCTTCTCCACGGCTCATGGAAAATTCCTACCACAATATCCCAACACTATGCAGCCGGGACTTAATTGGAGATATAAATAGATGACCCTTCCCATCTCTTCTTCATGAACCCCCGGCTTCAGTGAGACTAGCAGCCAAGCAGAGGCCGCAGAGGCTCTGGAACAGGGCTGTGTAGGGTTGCATGCTCAGGCAGGCCAGACATTCAATATCACAATCAGGGCTCAGTCTGGAAACAGAGCTGTGTAATATTCAAGGGCAAAAATGTCACCCAGTGAGGAAAGCAGGCGCTCCAACAAGGGAACAACAGGCATGCCTAGCTCATTGTCGTGGGCAAGTCCTCCAATGAGTCAAGGGAACAACAGGCATGCCTAGCTCATTGTCGTGGGCAAGCCCTCCAACGAGTCAAGGCCCTGGATCTGCATGTGACCTAAGCAATATGTGAGTCTCACCTGCTATCCACTTGTGTCCCCAAGGGCGCTGGTGCCCCCATTGTCATTGCACAGCTTACGGGGAGCCACTGTGAAGTCAAACATAGGGCCCCGAGAGGTGTAATAACGTATCAGCAAGTGTCAGAACTAGGAGTCTTAGCCTCCAGAGTCCAAACTTCATGGAGCGAGAACACAGATACAAACCTCCATGGTCTCATCTGCTCCCAGCAGGGGGAAAGGAAGACAGAAGGAATTGTCTTTCCGTGGCCTTTCTGCCTACAGGAAGTGATACCTGAAGGGCACCTGCGCAATGCTACAAGCTGCAACATTATACACTAAATGCTCAGCCATCTTTTCACAAGCGACGTATCAGAACCAAGGGAGCTGGTAAAGGCTAAACCAAAAGGCAAGGCTTTTGAGCGTTACTGCTTTGTGAGTGAAGTGGCGGTCCTTTGCTGTAGAGTTCTCACTGTTGCTAACTCCCTTCCTGTTGGGGATTGATTCCCACAGTTCAGAACTGTTTAGTGAGAACAATTTCCCACTGCCAGGCCGCGTTCCTCTCTCCTAGGTAAGCACAGAGATCTGCCTTCCTGCAATTATCTTTATCAGCAAAAATTTGGGTCCAGGCACTGGCAACCCACTTAAGATATTCACAGATCTCCAAAGACACAGAATTTTTACCTGCCCAAGCTGCTGCTCTGGTTTTACTCCACCACTAGAATAGCTGGTAACAGCAAAGGCTGGAACTAACAATTTAAAGGCCTGGGTCCTTTCTTTGTTTCTGCCTAGAGCAGTAAGTCCAACTCCAGGCCTAGAGCCATAAAAACTATAGCGTCTGGTGTTGCCTGGTTACCTGGTAGCCTCTGTGCTTGCTGGGAGAAAGGGAGTGGTGTGCTAATTTAAACAATCCATGCCCTCTTCATAATTTGACTGAAAATACACCTTTTCTCTCTTACTAACCACCTAAAAATGTAGCATAGTCAACTAACCTTCCCCTCTAGAATTCCCTGATGATTGATGATTTAATTCCTTTCTGAACTAACTTTCTACATTAAGAAGTTCAACAGACATGTACAAGCCACTCCCATGGATCTCTGTGTGTGTGTGTAAAAAATCGTATCTGATTTTCTACCAAAAGAATTCCGGTCCTGGAACCTGTTAGGGCTGGGGAATTGCTGGTTTTAATGGTATATATGACCGGGAACATTTGTAATAGGTAGAACAACGTAGAACTAAGAACAATGTAGAACAAGGGAGAACAAGAAGGAACAATGAGAAGTGATGGATTGAAGGAAGAAGAATAAAGAATTATGGATTGACAGAACCTGCTGTGAGTAGAATTCTTTACCCTCAGGTCTTTAGTCCCTGCTTTAGCTATTCATGGTGTCAGTTGAACCCTGTAAGGGAGTCTTAAAGGTTAAAACCTTTGAGGACCGCTAATGTGAAAGAAGGAAGGGTTTGTGCTTATGGACAGAGTTCGGCTCTGAGAACGTCTTGGGGAAGCCTGGTGATAGTTGCTATTTAGAGCAAGAAAAAAAGAACAAAAGAAAATGGCTGAGGACAAAGGAGACTCACGACTGTGTGGGTCCTGGCTGGACAGGACCACAGTGACCTGTTCCTCACAGGCACATGATGTCAGCAACGCCTACACAAGTATGGGAGTGGGATTCAGGGCTAGGGAGTAGCTAGGGGGACAGCACTTGATTTCATCCTCAGCACCACATCCAGCAACAGCGGCAGGAAAAACAAAAGGCCGTGATAGTATAAGCGCTAAGGAAGTCACCACATCCATGTGGTGCAGCTGCAAGGTGACCGTTTTAACCCTTGACATGCCAAACATCCCAGCTGCAGGTCACTAAAACTGTAGGTATAGCACCTACGAAGGGAAGGTGCCAGACACCCCACCGCTGTGCACACACAGGTATATATATATATATATATATATATATATATATATATATATATATATATATATATATTCATAGACTTTCATTATGCTAACCTAAACCACATCTCATCAGCTTACACTGCCCCCCTCCCTTCTTTCTTCCTTCCTTTTTCCTCTTTTGTCCCTCTTCTCTTCTGTTCTCCTGAAACATTGACCCTCTATTACGATGAGAAAAGATCCACCAAGCCTCGCCCTCAGTACCACTTCCGGGGAGGGAGAACCCGAGGCAGCACATTGAAACAGGAAGTGACAGATGTCATTCCTCTGTGCTAAACATGGAACCACAATAAAGCCATGAGACCTAGGAAGGGCTTTGTGGACCTCTTTGTCTATCATATGTCACCAACCTGAAGAGTGGTCCTCTTCAAGTTTAAGGAAGATCAAGTAGACACAGAGTTCAGATCCCTCCACTTGCTTCCTGTAACCTGAACATGGCTCATATATCCTCCATGGTCCTCAAGAGCAGGACCATTCCCCAGCTTCACTCATGACTCTTCCCTCTTGCCCGCTTCTGCAGCCCTACAGGCTAAGCATCTCTGACTGATAGACCCCAGTTTGGAACACTTCTCTGTTAGACTGTGTCCTGGCTGCCTACATGGGACATAAACTCCGTGTAGCCTCCCTCCCAGCATGCCTGCCCCTATGTCTGTATCCAGTGTACCACTTTCTCTTTTGTTTCTCAAAATCCTTGGCCACCTGTGGAACTCTTTCCCAACTCACTAAAACAGTAACTTCAAATGAGCAAGAAGCCAGCTAGGTTCAATCCCAGCCTTAGGTACAGACAGTGTGGTTGGCCCTCACGGGGTATCAGCGGTGAAGTTTCTTCACCTGCTTCTTTTCTCTTCAGGTCTTAATAGTTCACCCCTAAAATGAGGAATGTCGTAAAAGGAATTGTGACCTACCTCTAAGAATGACATGTACTCCTAACCTCCAGAACCTCAGTAAAGAACCTTATCTGGAAACAGGGTTTTGTAAAGGACATTGGTTGACATGATGTCATACTGGGCTAGAGTGGGTCCTTACATAAAGAACCTGTAAATTTTATGAATGGGAATAGATGTACACAGACGAAAGGCAATGCCAAGGCACAGGAGAAGATATATAGCTCTAAAGAGAGGGGCCTGGAACACTTTCTTCTTCGTGTCCTTGGGAAGAACCGGCTCCACCAGTGCCTCAGTTTCTGCCCCCGGCCTCCAGAACTGCAGGGCTTAAATGTTGATGCCAAAGGCAAACAACTGTGACTGTCTGTCATTGCAGCGTGGACAAGTTCCCTCGTTGGAAAGATCATCTCCATGTTGCCCTGCTCCTACCTCTCCAGTTCCTGTCAAGGAAGAGGTAGGACAATCTCCTTCCTGGGCTGGCTTTGTCCTTTAATAACTGATGTAGTCACTTCCTCTGATAAGAGTAAAGTCCTTAGCTAGACACATCCTACGAGCCATATTCTTCCTCCCATTTCCTACAACTGTTCATCCATGGCCTGGCTTAGCAGGAAGCTTTTCACTATACAGCCCTGGTCCAGTGAGCGGCGAGCCCTGGGTGCCACACACAGCACTGGCACACCAACCAGGGCTTACACCAGCAAGTCCAATGCTTAAGATTTGGTTGCTGCTGGGGTTCCATCGCAATCATGACACCCCCAGCTGGCTGCTCTCATGTTGGAGGACACACGCCCAGGCTGAAGCACAGCTCAATCCTCAAATCTATTTTCCAAAGCCCTTTCCAGTATGGGAAATGGGAACGTTGCCATGCTCAGGAGACTGGCTGAGCAACTTGAGGCTTTTTGGCAAGCTCAGCTCCATGCAGATGTATTTGTCCAAACAAGAGCCGGCCTTGTGAGTTAGTTTCCATAGGCCATCTCTCCAGGAAAGAGGGCCAGTAGCTCGGGACAACACATCTGACTGGGACAGCCTCTCTTTCTGTGTGTGTGAGACTGGGGAAAGGGTCAGCTTTCCTTTGTCAGCTCAGGCAGCAAAGCGTTGTCCTTGCTTGGGGTTGGTTTGGGTAAAGGAGAACACACAGACATAGACAAATTTCCAATGAGCGAGTTTGTTTGAATTTATCAGAGAAATGTGGTCATAGGTCAACCAAATAACCCCCAGTCTGGATTATTACAAGTTCCTGCAGGGAGAAACGAGGTTTAAATGTCACTTACCTGGACAGATAGCTCCAACTGACAGAAAAGCTAGTGCAGCTGTACCTTTGGGCTGGGGGAGCACCAGCTCACAAATAATAACACAGAGACTCACGAATTGTGGACGCTCGGCCTCAGTTTAGGCTTGTTCTCAATTAGCTCTTATAGCTTAAATTAACCCATGATAATTTATAAACATGGCATTACATTTTTTCCATCCTATACTTCCTGTTCCTCTCCATGTCTCATCGGCGAGTCAGCACACCTAGATTCCTCCTCCCAGTTTCTCTCTCTCTACCTGGAAGTCCAACCTTTCCTCTACTGCCTAGCTATTGGTCATTTAGCTCTTCATTAAACCAATCAGAAGACGCCTTAGGCAGAGATACATCTTTACAGCATAAACAAATATTACACAGAAAGCTAGTAAGAAGATTTAGTTAAACCCTTTTAATAAGCTGGTAAAGGCCACAGGTGAACTAGCGTGAAAAGGGAGCTAGGGGCATAGAGATGCTGGGGCCTTTTTCAAATTTCCCTTCTTGAGCCCCTGCTGTGGGACTTTTTTTTTAGGACATGTGAATAAATGTCTGCTCACTCCAGATAAGACATCTATGAGAGACCAAAGAAATGTTTCTCCCAAAGACTCTATCCTAGCAAATCAAGGACCACCTCAAAAGTAGCTACACCAAAGCTCACAAAATCTGGATCCCAGGAGCTCCCTCCGAATCTTCCTAGCAACTTGGCCAGCCATTTTCTCGTCAGAAATTTGCTACTGTATGGCCTTGAGGGGAGCCTTTATGAATACTGTAAGTTTCAAGACCTTCCTGTGCCTTGTATATGTTCTGTTTACTTCATGAGTTTTAAGACCTCCTGAAGGAAATATCTCCACACTATCCCATCCCTTCCTCTGACTCTTACATTCTTCCCGTCCGTTCCACAGTATCCCCTGAGTCTCAGAGGCAGTCATAGAGATGTCTGGTGATCTTCTGTCACTTAAATCAGAGCCCTGGGCTACTATACCACAAGAAGTCACTCATTCCCAGGTGCTTGACCAGCTATGAATCTCTATAGTACACTTGCCTCTTACAAATAAGTTCCCCTTCATTAGTGAGGGAGGATGACTAAAACAGTAATCCGTGGTCATAAACACAAAGTTGACAAAGCAATGTGACAAGCACATCATTCCATTTAACAAAACAGTAGAAGTATTCTTCCCATGGTGTTTATGAGCTCCCTTGACTTACAGTGCTAAACATGAGCTCCCTCTATTAGCTTGGGCTGTAAATACAATGAGAAAACAATGGGTTGCACCCATAACATATGTGAAATGTCACCATTATGTCTTCATTTAAATTTCTTAACTGCTCGTTCACTGCTCTTCCAGATGCTCTCTACAAATCTGTGAGACTCAAGAGCTAGCATCTTCTAGAAAGACACTGTCCAGAAGATCAGTCAGCATGATCTCTGAATGCTTGCCATTGTCTGCTCCAAGCAAGCGCCAGTTGGTCTTGGACAACTGAAGGAATACTAATGACAGACCTTGTTGGCAAGGTCCAAGACAGCATGAAATGATCTCATAACTTTTATTGGTTGCTTCATCAAAAGAGCAACTTAGGGAACAGTGCTATAGATGGGAGATACACTCCACCTAATTCTCCCTAATCCAGTCATTTTCCACAAGCTATTCAGTTTCCTCATCCTGGGGTATGGTTGCTGGTGTGGGACCACTAAACATCTTCCCACCTCTGATGATCTCTATAGGGCCTGTTTGCATTGCTTGGCTGGGCTCAGGCCCAAGAGGAAGCAGAGTTATGCTCTAACTTGCCATGTCTGTTGCTAGAGCTGTTCCCCTGTTCTGAAGCCTCTAAGTCAGCACCATGGCCCTTGGCTTTCCTTTGGCCAAACCTGGCTACTACATGAATCACCAAGCTGGGCAAATGATCTCCACTTCCAGCATAGCTTATTAAAGAAAAATAGGGGTAAGGATACACTGCCTCTAGGTCGAACATGACCTTTCTTTTAATCTGCACTGTTTTATCTACTGTGAATTGTTGCTCAGATTTTAGTGCCTTCCAAAAGCTAACTTGGACAGCATTGACTCTGCTCATTTCTTTCCCAAAAACTCTAGTGTAACACAAATCTTGCCACATGTGCCTTCAAGTAGCCTGTCCATGCCCCTTTGTCTGTTTTGCCTTCTATCATCCCCTCGTGATTTGCCTCACACTTTGCTGATCTAAGTTATTTATATTTGACAGAGCCTCATGCACCTCCTAATGATGCAGACCACTGGGGGACTTGGCCACGCCACTAAAACCCCATATAATTTCTGAGGTCTTTGCTGACTTAACCGCTTTAGTAACTCCTGAGAATATAGTCCCTGATGAGTATAATTAATATAATCATCTAAGTATGTCTGGACCAGTGACCTGAGTCTCAAACACTACCCCTCTCATACCCTCTTCTCCTAGTAATGCTGCCCTATCTCTCCTGTCTTCCAGTCCTAGATATTCATGGAGAACTAAGGCGGTGGGAACCAATTGTCCCCAATGGCTCACATGATCCAGCTCATCAGAGTATGATCTTCTTTGTATCACTGCAGGTTGTGCAGCCTTTGTATGGAGGAGGGGAGGGTAGTTACACACTTAGTTGCTTTGGGGGTGCTCAGACTAAAACCATGTCCCCACAGTCTCTTGAGCAAGTCTGAGAGGATCCTACATTCTTTCCCAATCGGCTCAAAAGCAAAGCAGTCCTGAAATTTTCATAGTGTGGTAGTTTAAGTGAGAATGGCCCCTGCAGGCCCATATGTTTGAACACTTAGTCCCCAGCTGATAGAATTGTTTGGAAAGGACTAGAAGGTATGATTTTGTTGGAGGAGGTGTTCACTAGGAAGTTTAAGAAATCCAATTTATTCCAAGTTCTCTCTCTCACTCTCTCCCCCTTTTCTCTCCCTCTCCCTCTCTGTCTCTGTCTCTGTCTCTCTCTCTCTCTCTCTCTCTCTCTCTCTCTCTCTCTCTCTCTGCCTTGTACCTAATCATCAGTAAGGGTCTCAGCTTTGGCTCCAGTACTCCTGCTGCCATGCTCCAGGCCATGATGGCCACAGACTCACACCCACTGGAATCATGAATCCTCAAATCAATTGCTTTCTTTTATAAGTTGCCTTGGACACGGCATCGCTTCACAGTGACAGAACAGTAACTAAGCCACATGGCTTCCTTTAGTGGACCATCACTAAGACCCCATCTCCATGCTGAGTCATGGGTTCCCTCTCTCCTGTGTTAAAAGCAGAACTGAGGGCTATCACCTACACTTCAGCCTCACACTTCTCTACTGTCTCCTTCTCCCCAGTGGTCCCACGTTAGCAGAGACAGAGCTAGTACTGCCTTTAACGTGCATCTTGTCAGTTACAAGAAACAATAAAAGCCAACTCCTCCATCTCATCCTCCCCTTCCCCACTTTCCTTGCCAAGTCAGAAGCTACTATAGAACATATTATCCTCTCCTGAAGACTCAGCCTTCACGTCCACTCAGAAAAAGCATTTTCTCTTGACTTGTAGCTGTATTCCACTGTGGTTTATAAGATACAAGAAGTCATTCTAGTCTCTTGTATTTGTTAAGACTTACCGGCCTAGAATATGGTTTATTTTGAAGAGTTTCCATACTCTGCTGAGAAGAATGTGTGTTCTGTATTCACTGGATGGAATATTCTATAGATATTTGTTACATCCTTGATCTATGGTGTAGTTTAACTCTTTTAAGTTTGTTACTTTTAGTTTGTCTTGCCTTTCTTTACATAAAGTGGGGTATTGAACTCATCTCCTATTATTGTATTAGGATCTATCTGATACTTTAAGCCCTAGCTTTCTCTTTGTAAAATTAGGAGTGCTGACATTCAGTGAACACGTTATAATTGCATCATCTTAATGATGGGTTCCTGTTATTAATATACAGCTTTTTATATCTCTGATTTTGCTTTGAGATCTACTTGTCAAATATGAGATTAACTGGGCCAGCTACCTTTTTGGCTTCCATTCATTTGGTAGATTGATTCTGTGGGTATCTTTCCCAGCGAGTAGTGTTCCTAGGAAACAACAAGTAGTTATTTCTTGAGGTTTGTTGTTGTTTTATTTGTTATTTGTTTGTTTGTTTTTCTTTAACAGCCACGGAGGATGCATCTCGGTCAGTGATGAATGGTTTGAGTTGAAGCCATTTATATTTATGTTTATCATTGAGAGATATTTTTACTACTTTTCATGATTTTTTGTTGTTATTTTTATGGTTGGTAGAATACTTGTTTGTTCTTTCATTTCTCCCTTTTTAGTATTAGAGATATGTTGGCTTACTGAATTAGACATGATGAACTCTTTCCTACTCCAATGTTAGCCCAATTTCTGTCCAAATGTATTCTTTCTTGTGATTAAAACTGCCTTTGTTTGTTGTGAAATGCTGGCTTGATGACTATAAGCTGTGTTACTTTGTTCCTGTCTCATTTTTCTGTCAATTTTGAAACGTAAGTTTACCAGATATTAACATCTCGGCTGTCAGTTATTTGCTCTCAGGACTCGGAATATACTGCCCCATGCTTTCCTGGCTTTTAGAATTTCTGGCAATAGATCTGAACTTGTTATGTGTTTGTTTTTATAAGAGAGTTGGTGTTTTTCTCTACAGCTTGTATTATTGCTTATTTCCTTTGTATTTTTGACAACTTGACTATAAGATGCCATGGAAAGCTTCTTCTGTGGTCATGCATGCTTGGGGGCTAATGCTTCATGTGTTTTAGTATCTATTATCTTCTTACATTTTTAAATTTTCCATGACAATCTCGTGGAACTGATGTTTTCAGCCTTTAGTTTTTCATTTCAGCTCCATATTCTATTCTGAGAATTTTTAGGATTGTTAACTATTGGGTGCTTTTTCTACTTTATTGATATTTGATCATATTTCATTGATCTTCTCCACATCCATACCATCTTTTTGCCATTTGGCCAAGTGTGTTGGTAATGTTTTCCTCTGTGCTTTTTATTTGATTCATTATTTCTTGCTTCTACATTTTTCTGTTGTTTTGTTTTTATTTTCAAAATTTCAGTTCCTTGCGGAATTTTCCCATGTCTGACCTTTCCTTCACACATCAGATCTTGTGTTATTTGCTGACTTTCTCACCTTGTGTGCTCGTCTTTCCCAGCTTGCTCGCTGCTGCCCTTCGCTCCACCTCTCGGGGTGAATTCGCCTAACTTTCTAAAATCATCTTTGGGGTCATTGAACATTTTTTTCATCAATAAAGTTTTGAAATCTTTATCCATTTCAGGCTTTAAATCTGATATTGGAAGCAGTGTGTGTTATTTTGAAGAAAAATGTTGCCTTGTTCTTGTTTTTTTGTTGTGATTCTTGGCTGGAATTAATATATCTATTAATTTGAATATATCTTTCCATGTTTTGTTTGTGCATGTTATTGAGTGGTTCACTCTTGTGGGCCCAGTTCTCAGTTCTATCCAGAAGAATGAAGTCAAACATTTGTGAGAGCAGCATGAAACTGTATGAAACACAGAAACACACTGAAAAACCCCTCCAATGCATCACTAATGAGCATCAAACTGAAGAGGCAAATCTAATGCAGTATGTCCTATGACGTTAAAATTTTTCACTGAAAATTCTGGAAAAAGCAAATGAATGAGATTAAGAAAGAAGAAATTGAAATGAGATAAATAGAGGACAAGCAAGGTCAAATAAATGCAAAGAAGAAGAGGGATGCAGAAGAATCTTATGTGTGGTAAAACAGCACGGGATTGCAAAGAAAGTATGAAGAAAGAAAAACCAAAACAATTAAAACAAAGACTTCTTGGTAATGAAAAGGCTCAAAACAAAATTAGATATGCATATAAGAATATATAAGAAAGGAATAAAAATCCAAAAATAAGCTTTTTTAAAGTAAGGCAAAGTCAACATTCTGCCAAAATTATAGTAAAGGAAAAAGAAAGGGGACCGTTTGAAAAAAAGAAAGGCCAGAGACTGTAATGGGAAGCATGTATAAAAACAATTAGATGACCACCTAATGGGAATAAACTTTAAAAATTGAATAGTAAAGTGAAATTACTGCTAAATGTATAGGAAAAAAGGAAAAGAGATGACATGTTGGAGCAGCTTCCCTGTTCTTGAAAATTAGAGAAAGCCAGGTTTTTATAAAATAAAGGAGGGATCAATAGACTGTTGAGGACTCCAGTGTCCTGTGACTTATGTTGGAATTGAACCTGTACTTGACAAGTGACCAGTGTCCATCTCCTTCATATTAGCAGCCTCCTGTAGTGGTATATGATTTGCATTTTAATAAATAAATCTTGCCTGAAGACCAGAGGCAAAGCTAAAGGCACTAGAAGTCAGGTAATGGAGAGGGACTTGTCTTAGTAGTTTCAAGATCGCCTAAATATTAATCTCCCCACTAGGCAAATACACCCTTGTCGATAAGGTTATTGGAGCATCAGTGCATTAGGCTCTAGAGCAGTGAAATGAAGAAGGGTGGTAGCAGAGGCCAATCTGTCTGCTGAGAACTCCCAGACTCCCTGCCCCCCCGCCCCCGTCACAAAGTGCTTGCTTGCCTGTGGAGCAGGTGTTACAGAGAATGTGGACCTGTTTGGAGCTGCAGGGAAGCCCTAGAATTCAGTAAGCAGTGCTCAATGGGCCATTACACTGTGGGCTAGGAAGGCCAGAGTTCCTAGAGAGATGTAGGCAATGGAGACCCAACTCCTGAGGTTTCAGAAGGAACCAGGCATCAGGAACTGGGCGAGCAGCCATCCATGTTATGTCCGAGCAAAGACTCTGGGTTCATTCTACCTGAGATCTTGAATGAAACAGGACTCAAAGCAATGGGCTGATTTCTTTGGTGGAGGAAATTTCAAGACAGGATAGTCTTCCGGCTGTGCCGTGGTCACTGCTTGCTACTTTTGTTCAGATCTGCAATGTGAAAGAGTGGGGAGATCTGAAGACGTGGTGTCTGATAAGGAAATGAGTGTGTGTCAGTTTGGTTGCGGACAAGGAGGACATCTTAGTTACTTTCCTGCTGCTGTGATAACACACTGTAACCAAGACAACTAGAAGAGTTGACTTTGCCTCACAGCCGTGGCAGGGAGCCATGGCAGCAAGTGGCAAGCATGGTAGCAGGGGCAGGAGGCTGAGAGATCACATCTTTGTCTGCAAACATAAAGAAGAGCGTGAACCGGAAATGGGGTGAGGCTATGAACTCTCAAAGGTTCCCCTAGTTCCCCCTTTACTGCTTCCAATAAAACTTCACCTCCCATAACCTCCCAGCAAAGTGCCACTGCCTGGGGAATAAGAGTTCATATGCCTGACCACCACAGAGGGTGCAAAGAGACTAAAACTACATGAGTTAATACCGTTAACGAGAAACCTCATGCCATGACAGATGTGTTCCTTCTAAATCTGTGAGACCAAGTAAACCCTTCCTTCCTTCCTTCCTTCCTTCCTCCCTTCCTTCCTTCCTTCCTCCCTCCCTCCCTCCCTCCCTCCCTTCCTTCCATCGCTGTTTCCAGGTATTTTATCACAGGATTGGGTAAAGTCACTACTCCAGGGCCACGGTGCACTCATGAAGTGTTTATCACAAAGAATCCATCCCATGCTGTTCTGCAGCCTCCTCTGCCATGGCAGGTAGCCATGGTGATATGAGCTGAGAGGTTGGCCATCACTGTTAGAGCTGCATGACAGAGGCTTCCACACCGTGGTCCAGCCCCTCTGCTGCTAGAAGAGGTTTCCACAAACAGGAAATACCACCCCTGACAGGCACTGGGTGTAGTATCTGGCCTCTTATTGGCCACGCCCACTCCC
>PVIU01009769.1:0-74491 GCA_004026605.1 Ondatra zibethicus | reverse complement strand
CTCTGGAATATTTGTTTAATGATGCAAAGATGTGTTTGACTAAATAAAATTCACCTGCGGTTGGGAGGCTGCATCAGCAACTAGCTGCCAGGAAGTAGCAGGAGGAGGCCAGGTGGAGAAGGGTTTATAAAGAGGAGCAAGAAAAAGCACAAGCTTTCTTGGGAGAGGTGAGAAGGTCAGCTAGCTAGGTGAGCTGCTTGCTATTCAGCCTCTCTGGGAAGTGGAATTCTACCTCAACCCTCAAATCTTGAATTCTTTTTTTTTAAAATTTATTTATTTATTATGTATACAATTGTCTGCCTGCATGTATCCTTGCAGACAGAAGTTGGCACCAGATCTTATTACCTGTGATTGTGAGCTACCATATGGTTGCTGAGAATCGAACTCAGAACCTCTGGAAGAGCAGTCAATGCTCTTAACCACTGAGCCATCTCTCCAGCCCCGAATCTTGAATTCTTTAGTGGGACAGATTTAGACAAGTTTTGTTAGTAGTTTTGAAAGAGTAGGTGTTTGAGGGAACAGAATTTCTTCAGGCCGAGGCTCTTGCATCCTAGCTGCTGCTGGTAGTGACAGAGCTGCAGCTGCTGACTAGGACAGCTGTGGCTTAAAAGACAGACAAAGAACTAGGACAACACCAGCCTGTTCCGCAGAGCTCCAGGACAGCCAAGGCTACACAGAGAGACCTTGTCTTGAAAAACTAAACAAACAAAACAACCCCCCCCCCCAACCTCTCTCTTTTCTTGAGACAGGATCTCTCTATGTAGCTATGGTTGCCCTGGAGCTATGTGCACCAGGCTGGCCTATGAACTCACAGAAATCCATCTGTTGTGCCTAACCTCCTGCCTTTTTATTATAAAAAAAGAAATGGGAATGTAATGGTGTGTCCTGTCCCTTTAAGAGACAGGCCCCACCCACTCCTAAGACTGGCTCCTTAGGTACTGAGAAACCCTGTCTCAAAAACCAAACACAGGAACAACAAACAAGGGGCTGGAGAGATGGTTCAGAGGTTAAGAGCACTGGCAGTTCTTCCAAAGGTCCTGAGTTCAGTTTTCAGAACAGGGTTTCTCTGTGCAACAGCCGTAGCTGTCCTGAACTAGCTCTGTAGACCATGCTGGCCTCGAACTCACTGAGATCTACCTCCTGAGTGCTGGGATTAAAGCATACTCTACCACCGCCCAGCTAAAGGCTGATTTTTTATTTGTCCCTTAAGAGTCACATCCCTTAAGCTTTCCTCCCTACTCCATTGGGATCCTGAAGGCTTTTCTCCCTTACCCCAGTCCTCTGGTTTGAACTAACACCTTTCACTATTGTAGGTTCCCACACTGCCCTATTTTTATCTTGGTTATAGTAATTGCAAGGACAAACAAAACAATAACACACACAAACTTCTCCTGGGGCTGCTGAGATGGTTCATCGGGGAAGGTCTTGCTACCGAGCCAGACAACTTGTTTGATTCCAGGAATCCATATGGTAAAGGAAAGACCTGACTCTCAAAAGTTGTCCTCTGACTCCAACAAGTTCAACAGGAGCACCATGGCACAAGCATGCACACATGGATGCACGTGTGCGTGCACATTTACACATACACACACAAAGCTTTCTTTGTATTCACTGTGATTTATCATTCACAAGCTTCTTTATGTATGCACACTAACATGTGTTATCCCAACATTCACGCCGAATGTTAGAGCAGTAGGGAAATGCTGAGCAGGTACAAGAGGAGGGCTGCCAACATCCTCTTCTTTTATATTTGCTTCCTTCCCTCTTCTGGGAAACCCATATTTGATTCTCTCCTTTACCTCCACCAAATACTAGAACTTAAACAGAATTGCCAAACTATTTTTTTGTCCAAATACTCTAATTTTTAGCTTTTTAGATTTAAAGTTTCCAGTGATTTTTCTCTGTCTTTACTTCCACTGGAATTAGCTGGCAGTTTGCAAATTATAACACAACCACTGGCTATTTGTAGGCAGAAACATAAGTCTCAGAGTTTTTATATGTGTATATATACGTGTGTAATCACAACATATGTGTATAGGTGCTAGTGGAGATTAGATGGTATCAAATCCCCTGGAGTTGGAGTTATAGGCAGCTGTGAGCTGCCAACATGGGTAATAGAAACTGAACTCACATCCTCTGAAAGAGCAGGAAGTGCTTTTAACCATAGAATCATCTCTCTAGGTTCCAGAATATTTGTTTGGTTGTTTTTAGTAGCCGAATAGTTAATTGGTTTTTGCTGTTTGTTTTTTGAGACAAATTCTCATATACCACAGGAAGGCCTAGATTAGATATGTAGCTAAGGATGACCTTGAACTCCTGATCTTCCTACCTTGATGCAGCATGAATAATAAAAACCCAGATATTGGGGTTCAACCCGAAAACCAGAAAAGCAAGGCCTCCCAATTCTGGGTTTTTATTATTCGTGGTACACCTTGACCCACCATGTGCTGCAATTTTACAGGTGGGGCATACGCCACAGCAGAATAGTTACTGATCAAGAAAAGATTCAGAGTCTAGAAAGGAAAGATACCTAGAAAAAACAAAGTATGTCAGGTGGTGGTGGCACATGTCTTTAATCCCAGCACTCAGGAAGCAGAGGCAGGTGGATCTCTGTGAGTTTGAGGCCAGCCTGGTCTACAAAGTGACTTCCAGGACAGCAAAAGATACACAGAGAAGCCGGGCGGTGGTGGCACATGCCTTTAATCCCAGCACTCGGGAGGCAGAGGCAAGCAGATCTCTGTGAGTTCGAGGCCAGCCTGGTCTACAAGAACTAGTTCCAGGACAGGCTCCAAAGCTACAGAGAAACCCTGTCTCAAAAACTTGAACCTCCCCCCCACCCCTGAAAAAAGAGAGAAACCCAGTTTTGAAAAATAAAAAATTGTTGGCATTTTATGCATGTTTAAAATAATTAGGATGGGTTTTGTAGATAAATCTGAGATGCAGGAATGGATGAAATAAAAAAAACCCCGAAGTTCACTGGGCAGTGGTGGCACACACCTTTAATCCCAGCACTCAGGAGGCAGAGGCAGAGTTTGCAGCGAGCCTGGACTACAGAGCAAGTTTTGTAGGAGAAATCCTGTCTCAAAAAACTAAAAATCCAACCAACCAAAAGCTCTACAAGTTCTGTTTACAGACTATAGAAGATGTAAGAGTACAATATTACGTATGTGGAAAAGAAGGTATGCAATCATGGAAAACACCTTCCTTTAGGGAGTGAGTTTACATTGTAGACACTGAATACCAACTGAAAAAAATTTTTGGAGACAAGTTTTCACCATTTAGCCATGGCTGTTCTGGAACTTGGAGTTCAGCATGCCTTTGCCTCTTGAGTGTTGGAGTTAAAAGTGTGTGCTACCGTACTGGGTGGAAAATATCTTTTAGAGATGTATTATTTGCATAAAATAGCTTAAAGTGATGTAATGCAAATACAATTATAATACAAGTGTCTTCATCTTCAAGTTGTGTAAATTATAAGGTAACAAGTTCATAATACTGAAATCAATTCACTTACTGGATAATCATACTTCATAGAGCACTGGCCTCTTCTTGTGGCAGTCAAATTACTCTAGATTAGGTGTTGGTCTATCCCTTGTTATTATATTAATTTATCTCTAGTGTAGAGATGCTTCTTTGGCAAGTACTAAAACGACTCTGACCTCTTCTTATGTCATTTCTTCAGGAATACAAACTAAGGAACATTGTCATTTAGATTGCCCACTGAGAAGCAAAAATGACATACTAATCTCCCATCCTTTAAATCTGTGTATGGATAACCTTTTCACAGGCATGTAATTACAGCTGAAGGAATCGTTTCCCAAGTACAACCTAATGCTTAAAGTAAGGTAGCTGGCCAACTCTTCAGTGGATTAAGTGAAACTGAAGAAGCTAAATGATTAATAGAATTCTTTCAGCATCATGACAAGTAGACTTTACATTTTCTGCATCATCAAACATAAGTATTGTATCAATTTAAAGTTATAGGGAGATGTTTAACATTTGACTGCATGAGTTGTGATACAAACCGGAGGCCGGTTCTTATCACAGATTATCATTTAAAATTCTCATCACGCACAACTATCCTTCTTATTGCTTTCTTCAAAAATATGCACAATTTAACTCAGACAAAGCAGAAATAGTACTTCATATTTTGCTATCTCAATTCCTAATTTTTAGGAGGATTTAATCCATGAAATTCTATGACAGAATGAAACATTTTTATGATCCTAGGGGGAAGCCAGGCCTGAAACATAATAAACCCTTTTTTATATATTACTGTGTTTTGAGACAGTAATAAGTAAGTTTTGAGACATTCTTAAGTAAGGCAAATTGGCCTGGAACTTTGTGATTCTCTTGGCTCTGTGGCCCAGATACTAAGTGGATTATAGGGGCAAGCCACCACTCCCAGGAAATGACAGTCTTGAAAGTTCCCGTGTGATAGCAATACTTTAGTAGGTTTTAAATCTAGTCTTCCCTGATTCAGGCATTATGCTGGCCCCCTGTCACCTGGCAGGATGCACTCAGGCAGCACCCTAGCCAGCCCAGGGTCCTATAGCTGCTATGTTACTATGTAGTCTGTACACAGGTGCAAAGGTCCCTTTAATAGACAAGCCTCGCCTAACCATGCTCTCTCTTCCTGCCATTTCTCTGAGGCAGGTCACCATGTCTTTGTCTCTTTTCTCTTTTCCCTCCCCAATAAACTTCCTTCCCATATAAGTTCTGTCTGATGGCGTGTTTGTTCCCCGCCATAGGATCTGAGGTCCTACCTCATGCCACCTATCATTACATCTGTGTCGTGACTCAGGTGGGTCAGTATTATGTTGGAACCCTAACGCCTGATATTTAACACCTGATACTTTTGTGATAATCATCTCATGAGACAAATTCCAACAGCAGCTCCAGCTTTCAAGTGGGGCAGTGAGACAAGTGGAGAAAATAATTTATTCAAGATCCACTGTAAATCCACTGGGCAGTTAAACACCCAGGTTCATCCCTAATACTGTGACATCATTTTTACGTACTATTTGGAATAGTAGTTATGCATACTGTATCTTGCATCTAAACTCTACTTTAAAAATAGTTATTTACTTTTAAATTATGTGTGTTGGGGGGATATGCACATGGGTGCAGGTGTTTAAGGAGGTCAGAGGCATCAGACTCCCAGAGATATAAGTGGTTGTGAGCCACCTGACATGGGTGCTGGGAATCGAACTCAAGTCCTCTGGAAGAGCATGGAGCACGGAGCCATTGCTCTAGCCCCATTATCTGAAATCTGAATTATCTGTTCCTCACAGCTGAAATCTTGGTTTAGATTTTTTCCTTTAGAATTATTCATAATTCATACTGTGCAGGATGACTGAATTGTTGTGTCTGAAGACACTGAACTGATGACGTGGAAATTAAAGGGTTTGGCTATATCCCCAACCTCCTGATTCATGGGCTTTTAGTAAGACAGCTAATCTCAGGTCTCAAATTAACTGCCTCAGAGAACTGGAAAGGGCAGTGCCGTGATTAAAGCGTCCACGCTGTTGATCTGGTCGACCAGGAAAGGTAAGTAGAGAAACAGCTTTCTCTGGCAGGGCATGTGACAATCAGTTGGCTTCAGGAACTGAAATCCTTTTGCTGGCCCTAAATTATCTAATTGGCACCTTGAGTCTTCCCTAATCCAAATAGCTATTTTTCAACGTTTCCTTATTGAAAAGCTTCATATTATGACTTTCATGGTGAAGACAGGTACAAACTAGAATTGAAAGGAAGTGGGAATCAGATGCCGGGCACATGTTTTTCATATCTATAGGCAGAAGCAGGAGGATTGCTACCAACTCTCAGCCCAGCCAGCTGCGTTAGTTACATAAGAACATATCTCACCTCCCCAAAAAGGAAATGGAAAAAAAAAAACCATTGCATTTATATACCTCTTTTTGGTTTACTAACATGACTTTTTTTTTGTTTTGTTTTTGTCTTTTTGGGACAGGGTTTCTCTGGGTAGCATTGACTGTCCTGGAACTTGCATTGTAGACCAGGCTGGCTTCGAACTCATAGAGATCCACCTGCCTCTTCCTCCTGAGTGCTGGGATTAAAGGTCTGTGCCAACACCTCCTGGCTGTTTTAACATTTTGACTATTGTATATACTATTGCTACAAACGTGAGAGCACAAAGTTGTTCACACACCCCTTTGAAGAAATTCTTTGGGAGTGCACACTCAGAAGTGGAATTGCCAGACCTTCTGGAAAAATCTAAAATGCTACAGTACAATGAGAGGACCTCATGGGCAAATCTAACATGCTACAACACAATGAGACGTTAAATGAAATAAGCCAGTCATAGGAGAAATGTGGTTCGATTTACAGTGGTTGCCATGAACTGATGTGAGGAAAGACTAGTATCACTGTTGAGTGAATAAATTTCAGTTCTCAGCTAGATGTAGTCCTGAAGAAACTGCTAAGGCTGCAGAACGATGTAAATGTACTCAATGCTACTGAATTCACGCTTTAAAAAATATATTAATATATATTCTTTTTAAGCAAGCTACTCTGTCTTGAACTGTCACATTTCTAGAGGACGGCAACTGTTGGGCTGAAGCAACACAAGGAACTTGTACATGAAGGAGGCAGGGCCGGGTGTGGTGGCGCTATTTGTAGAACCAGTAAGTACGGAGGCTGAAGCACGCGAATCACCAAGTTCGAGGCCTGCCTGGGCTACAAAGAACCCAGCTTCAAAAACAAATCCAACCTAACCCAACCCAATCCAAGCGGGAAGGAGGTGGGCTGACGTAGTGGCTGGGCCTAAGACCGTGAAAGGAAAACTAAGGCGACCGGGGCCGGGCAACGGGAGAGGGGCAGAAAAGAAGATAATCAATTTTGTGACAAGGTTCTCTGCCATTAGGGCCCGTGAGCATTGCGAGTTCTCCGCCCGCCCGCTCCTTTGTCTCCCGCACCGCTTTCCTCAGAGTCCTGCTCCCTAACATTCCGAGTCTTCCCAGGTGGAGTCTCGGCCACCGCAGCACCAACCGTCAGCGCTCCGGCCCCGCCCGTCGAACGCCAGAACGTGGGGGCGGGCAGAACCGTCCTCGCGCGCCCCGGAAGTCCCCGCCCCCTTCTCCAGCCGTGCGCCACGGCGGGATACGAGGACTACGATTGGCGGGGAGGCGAAGATGACGCGCTACGTGCGGCGGCGGCGCCCCGCCCCTGCGCTCCGGCGCGCTGTTAGCGTGAGGTGGGGCGGAGCGTGGCCCCGGGCGGCCATTACCCGGAACAATCCCGGGCCTCGGGTCAGGTGACCCACGGCCCGGCTGGCGGGAGGGGGGCACCGAGGGGTGGAGACGAGGAGTGAGGCGAGAAGCCGGGGGAGGAGAGAGAAGAGAAGGGCGGAGTAGAAGGGAGGGGAAGGGGGCGGGGCGGGAGCGGGTCACGTGACTCGGCATGGAGGCGGCGGCGGCGGCGGTCGGGAGGAGTCGCCGGGGCAGAAGCCGCACTTGTTAGTCTTGGGGGAGGAGGGGACCGGCGACGCCGACACCGTCAGCCGGCGACGCCGCGGAGAAGGCGGGAGGGGGTGGGGGCGAAACCAGGCTCCGACCCCCGGCCGAGGGGATGAGGGGAGCATGGGCGCCAAGGAGTCACGGATCGGATTCCTCAGCTACGAGGAGGCGCTGAGGAGAGGTGAGGGGGAGGGGTCGGGCGAGCTGCGGGGAGGCCAGCGCCGGGCGCCCGAGGGTGGGTGGCCCGAGGGAGGGGCGGCAGGGTAGGCTGGGGCGTGGGGTGTCTGGCGAGGGACCGGGGGGGGGGGGCAGGCGTGGGAATACTGAGGACCGGGAGGTGGAGTGGGGAGCGGTGTTTGGGAATTGGGGCGCTTGGGGAGGGGGCGAAGCTTTCTCAGTGACGGGGCACCGGGCGCTGGCTGGCCATTCGATGCACTCTGGTGGCGTTGTTATCTTGACTCGGTCCAGGGAAACCCTGTCCATCGCTCCTGGGATGGTTCAGCCTTTCCTTCCAGGCCCCCTCATCCTTCAGTGCCATTTTCTTATATCACTCTTGCATTAAAAGCAAAAAAAACAAAACAAAAAAAAAACAAAAAACAAGCCTCCGACAACGTCCTGGTCTGGTTCCTAAACACAGCGTTGGCTGGAGAAGAGAAGGTGGCTGCATTTTGCTCCTGGAAGTCCTTTCGTATTAGGGAACCTCTGTTTTTTCCCAGGGTCTTTGCCTCTCTGCCGAGGGCGATGACCATCCTTGCGTGTACTCCCGCCGCCTCTCACCCTTTCAGCGGTTGACTTTGATTAAGAAAGACCTGAAATGAAGTTGTGTTTAAAGGTGACGAGATTAGACAGATGATGTTGCCTTAAGACCTTGTCGTAGGTTTTTCTCGCCCCGGACATTGATCGGGTTGAGTGCACTTGCCTTCCCAGTTCTTACCTGGCGCTCCCCTGAAATGGCATTCGGAAATTCAGCATTGTGATAGTGTGTTACATCTCCCTTCAGAGACTGGCCTTGCTATCAGTCCTAGCCTACTGCTGCTGCCATTGCCTCTGATTTGCACTGTGTTGTTAACAGCCCCAACCCCCTACCACTTACTCTTGATACTGTTGTCCCTGATCACTAAAGCATACGCTAACTGGAAGTGTCTTGCACAGTTTATGACCGGAATGTGACTTAATTTTTCATGGCTGAGATTTAAATGTGTGGTTGTGTGGTGCTTGTATTTATTCTCGACCTTTAATGGATTTTCTTGGTAAGAAGTGAAAAACATTAAGCAGATTAGAGGCCAGATATTATTGTTAACAGATTTCAAGACAAAAAAATTCAGCCTTGCACCAGGTGGTTTTGTAGCTTCAGATAGAAAATGAAAATAGGACGAAAAAGACATTTTAAAGTGAGATTTAGTTCATATATAAAGAAAGTTATGAGTTCACTGGACCCACTACCTAATAAATAGGTAATAAGATACAGAGTTGTAGTTGCATCAGTTTTGGACTGAGCAGAATAGCAAAAATAAGCCTTTTAGTGGTGCCTTCCTCTCTCGACAGCATGATTGTTCTTAAGCACGATCTTCGTTGAACTTTTCCTCCCTGTTTCAATATGAGAAATATTCCAAATTCTTGATGTATTTTCAGCCCTAATAGACCAGTCATTTCCTGTATGCTGTTGAGCTTGACAGGTCTGGGGGCAATTAGTCAGTGGCCCCCACAGCATGAAATAGGGCACAGTCGAATTGATTTACAGCCGGTTTACAGGTTCAGAAGTGTTTCTAAGCTTAAGGGTGTGAATACCAGTGATATACCTGGCGTTAAGAAATTCTAAAATTAAACTTTATTCCAGCTCTTGCTGTTTTATTTTATATCAAATTAAGATTGTACATTTTTTTGTTTTTTTGAGACAAGGTTTGTTTCTCTGTGTAGCCCTGACTGTCTTGGAATTCACTTTGTAGACCAAGCTGGCCTTGAACTCAGATATTCACCTGCTTCTGCCTCCTACGTGTTCAGATTAAAGGCATGGGCCACCATACCCAGCAAGAGTGTACATTTTATAGTATAAATAATACATAATATAACTATATAAATATAAATGAAATTGATATATTTTAAAATGATCTGGTGAAAGGTTTTCATTTAATTTGTTATGAAGCATGTCTGAAAATTTAAAATGCATATTAAAGTAACATGTATGTATTAAAGTCTTGGTGAGGGCTATTTGAATGTGTTTGTTTTTGTCTGTTTTGCTACAGGAGTATTAAACCAAAAGAGGAGCAAGTTGATAAAGTGGTGTCTATGTGTAAACAGGGCATGTTTATAACAGGTGACTTTTAAACATGATACTATTCACTCAAATTCGATGTCACACTTCAAGTTAACTACGGAATGGGTTGAGAACCTTTTAGGGGACACCTAAATAAATAGGTGCTAATACTTGTATTAGTTTTATTTATCTGTTTACTTTGTATAAGGTGAGATGGATCAGATAGGATTTGACAAGTGAAAAAAAAAAAAATCTTGAGCCAGGCGCTAGTGGTCCAAGCCTTTAATCCCACCACTCCAGAAATAGAGGCCTTGAATCTCTGTGAATTCAAGGCCAGCCTCCTTTACAAGTCAAGTTCCATAGAGAAACCCTGTCTTGAAATGGAAAAAAACAAGAAACAATACAAAAAAGCCAGAAAAAAGAAAAGAAAAAAAAAAACTTGAGAGAACTATTTGACCCTTTGGCTTTAATTTAAATGATTGAGCACTATCTACTGCTTATCCATAATTACACAGCATTAAAAAAAATGATGAATTACAACAAGAAATTGCAGTTTATGTAGCAAAGTGGGATCTTGAAATGTAATGTTACAGGGAGAGAGGGAGGGGCAGAAATGATATACAATAGAAATACTAAAAAATTAAAATTTAAAAAGTGATAATAAAGACAATGATAAGAAATGGTGGCATACACCTTTAATATCAGCAGATGGATCTCTTTGAGTTCAAAGCCAGTCTGGTCTATAAAGTGAGTTCCAGGACAGCCAGAGCTACAAAGAGAAACCTGTCTCAAAAAAAAAGAAAAGCAATGTTAGTGACAGATAACACTGGACCTGAGTGAAAGAGTGGTCTAGTTTATGTCTGAGGCACTAGAAATTAGGATGAGTTTTGGGTTTATATCCTATTTTGGTTAGACTGCCCGTTATTTTAACTTTTACTTTTCTGAATGTATGTAGCTTTAAACATTTTGGGGAAGATGTGTTAGTGGTAGCCTTTTTTTTTTTTTTTGGCTTGTATTGTAAATACCTTGAGTAATATACAAGGGACTTGACTTTTTATTAAGATATTTGTTTCTTAGAAGTTGAGAAAAAAAAAAAAGAAGCTGGGTGGTGGTAGCGCTCGCCTTTAACCCTAGCACTCGGGAGGCAGAAGCAGGCGGATCTCTGTGATTTCGAGACCAGCCTGGTCTACAAGAGCTAGTTCCAGGACATGCTCCAAAGCTACAGAGAAACCCTGTCTTGAAAAACCAAAAAAAAAAAAAAAAGACATTTGTGTTATATTTATTTGTCTGTGTTTGCTAACCATAGTGTATATGTGGAGGTCATAGGACAGTTTTGTTTTTTGTTTTTGTTTTTGTTTTCCTAGACGGGGTTTCTCTATATAACAGTCCTGGCTGTGACCCCCTGTAGACCAGCCTGGCTTTGAACTCACAGAGATATGCCTGTCTCTGCCTCCCAAGTGCTGAGGTTAAAGGCATGCACTACCACCACCACCCAGCTACAGGTAAGTTTTTGACTCAGGAGTCATTTCTCATTCAACCCTATGGATCTCCGGGATTGAACTCAGGTTATCAAGTTGGCAGTGAGCATCTTTACACTGTGACCCATTTCACAGGCCTAACTTGACTCTTTAAAAAATTATTATTATTAAACTTGAATGCATATGTTGCCGGGCGGTGGTGGCGCACGCCTTTAATCCCAGCACTCGGGAGGCAGAGGCAGGTGGATCTCTGTGAGTTCGAGGCCAGCCTGATCTACAAGAGCTAGTTCCAGGACAGGCTCCAAAAGCTACAGAGAAACCCTGTCTTGAAAAACCAAAAAAAAAAAAAAAAAAAAAAAGAATGCATATGTTGTCTAGGGAACTATGCCTGTTTTCATGGATACTGAGAATTTTAATAGCTTTGTTTGACATCTCTTTATTTTACCATGTTTTATCAGTTTGTAATTTTTGTGTATTGTGTGTGTGTATGTGTGTATTTTTTTAGACAGGATCTCATTTTGTAGTCCTTGTTCTCCTAGAACTCACTATACAGACCATGCTGGCTTTGAACTCATAGATTGCCTGCCTCTGCCTCTGTCTGAATGCTGGGATTATAGGTGTCTACCAACAGGCCTGGGTTATAGCTTGTATATTCTGTGTGTTTTTGTGCACATGCACACCTGCTCTCACATGAGCACACACATAACATGCATTCCTTTGCACTTGCATGGGTTGACTAGAGGACAATCTCAGGTGTGAATCTTCCTCAGATGCCATTCACTTTTTTCTGTCTTTCACTAGTTTGGGGCTCTATGATTAGGTCAGTTATCAAAAGTCCCAACAGAGCCAGGTGGTGGTGGTCCACGCTTTTAATCCCAGCACTCGGGGAGGCAGAGACAGGAGGATCTCTGTCAGTTCAAGGCCATCCTGGTCTACAAAGTGAGTTCTAGGACAGGCTTCAAAACTATAGCACTTTATCACCGGGGCTATCTTCCTAACCCTTGAAGCTTGTGTGTGTATACACAAGATAAATGCATACATTTTAATATTTTGTTTGTATAATAGTATAATAATATAAACACACACATACACGTGTATATATATATATATATATATATATATTTTTTTTTAAAGACTGTCTCTATGTAACCCTGGCTGTCCTGGAGCTTACTATATAGACCAAGCTAGCCTCAAACTCACAGATAACCACTTGCCTCTTCTAAGTTCTGAGATTAAAGATGAAGCTTGTATATTCGGTAAAATGTGTTCTAAGTCCTCAGAACACATTTAAAATTCATTGGATGAGGATTGGCATAGTGGCACATGGCTAATCTCAGAACTCGGGAGGCAGAAACAGGCAGATCTCTGTGAGTTTGAGGCCAACTGGTCTACATAGTGAGTTCTAGGCCAGCCAGGGCTTCTTCAAGTGAGACCCTGTGTCAAAGAAAAGTTGAGCGTCAAATATTTCAGAATTCAAAGAAAAATTAAACATTTTCTCTAATTATTTCTTCTCTGTACCTCCTTTCTTTCATCTTTGTAGAAAAAGGATTATGTTTCTCCCCTTTTAATCAAGGATTGACAGATTTAAAATGTTCCTGACTGTGTAGTATATTAATTTCCCAGTCTTTTTTCTTAGACCTAGGACTTTGTGCATCTAGGTCAGGTCCTACCCCTGAGCTACTTTCTAGCTGTCTCTTTTGATACAGAGCTGATGTAGTACAGGCTGGACTTGAATTTATCATGTAACCAACACTGGAGCAACACTGGCCTTTAGCTTTTGATATTCCTGCCTCAACCTCCTAAAGTGCTGTGATTACAGGTAAGAACCACTACATGTTGACAGAGGTTTCTGTCCCACCCGGTCCTGCAGCCTTTCAGTCCCAAAGAAACACAGAAGTCTACATTAATCATAAACTGGTTGGCCTATTAGTTCAGACTTCTTATTAACTTTTTTTTTTTTTTTTTTTTTGGTTTTTTTTGAGACAGGATTTCTCTGTAGCTTGCTGCCTGTCCTGGAACTAGTTCTTGTAGACTAGGCTAGCCTCGAACTCACAGAGATGCGCCTGCTTCTGCCTCTCGAGTGTTGGGATTAAAGGTGTGTCCCACCACTGCTCAGCCTTATTAATTCTTATAACTTACATTAGCCAATAGTTCTTGTCTGTGTTAGCCATGTGGCTCAGTACCTTTTATTAGCAAGGCATTCTAATTTTGCTTCCTCTGCATCTGGATCATGACTGCAGACTTAACTCCTTCCTCTTCCCAGCCTCTACTTTCTGCCTGGCTACTGGCCAGTCAGCATTTTACTAAAATACAAGTAACAAATCATTACAGGGTACAAGATCATTGTCCCATAGCAACTACACACAGCTGAGGGTTTTTCTTATAGCAACTTATGAACGTTATTTATTTATTTATTAAGTATACAGTGTTCTGACCTACTGTATGAGGGCACAAGATCTCATTATAGAAGGTTGTGAGCCACCATGTAGTTGCTGGGAATTGAACTCAGGACCTCTGGAAGAGCAGCCACTGCTCTTAACCTCTGATCCATCTCTCCAGTCCCCAGGTCATTTATTTTTTAAATACTTTTGAAATAGGGTTTCTTTCTGTATCCCTGACTGTCTTAGAACTCACTCTAGACCAGGCTTCCCTTGAACTCAGTGATCTGCTTTCCTCTGCCTCCCGATGTGCTGAGATTAAAAGCATGAGCAAATACTGCCTAACTTGAGTATGTTTTTTTGTTGTTGTTATTGTTTGTTTTTTGGGGTTTTCATTGCCAGGTTTCTCTGTGTAGCCTTGGCTGCCCTGGAACTCTCTCTGTAGACCAGGTTGGCCTCGAACTCACAAAGATCTTCCTTTTGCCTCCCAAGTGCTGGGATTAAAGGTGTGCGCCACCACTGCCCGGTTTAAATGTTTTTAGTTGAAATAGAATTAAATCATTTTCCTCCCTCCCTTTTCTCCCTCTAGTCCCTCCCACGTCCTCCTCACTTTTAACTTGATAGTCTCTAATTACTATTGTTATGTATATGTGGTGTGCATATGCATGTATATGAACAAGTGCATATCCTGCTGAATCTGTTTTTGTTGTTTGTATGTGTATGGTTTCAGAGCTGACCACTCTTCTTTGAACCAGTAAAGGGTTTTATCCCTAGCAGAAGCTAATTCTTGTCCCAGCAATTATTAGTTTCTAGGAAAGACTGTTTTACAGCCGACTTGCTGGTATTTTTGTGCTTACAGTCTTTCCATCCCCTCTTCCTTGATGGTCCCTGAGCCATGGATGCAGAAGCTGTGATGCATGCATTGGGGCTGGACTCCCCATGATCTGTTGATCTCTGTATTGTTTTCATTTGTGGTTACTGTGATAGTCTCCATTTGCTTCTTTGATGGAGGTGTGTTAACTACACCTATCTAGGAAAGGTAGCTCAGCACAGTCACATTTTAGTGTTCCTTTGCTCATTCATTCAATTTTATTTTTTTAAAGCTCTGACTAAAAATAAAGCATAGAGAAACCAGCTAAGTCACTCTCTGATGGATCAAATAGCCTAGGTCAGTAATTTTCACTAAAATGGATATGTAAAATATCCATAAGGATTGGGAATAAAATGTCAGAACTTTGTTGGGCGTGATGGCACACACCTTTAATCCCAGCACTGAGGAGGCAGAAGCAGGTGAATCTCTGTGAGTTTGAGGCCAGCCTGGTCTACAGAGTGAGTTCTAGGACAGCCAGGGCTACAGAGAAATCCTATCTCAAAAACAAAACAAACAAGCAAAAATAACCCAAGACAAAAAACAAAAACAAAAGAGCACTGAACTTTCATCACCTGAAGTTGTTAAATTCATTAGTAAACTTTTTGGTGTTTGCGTGGCCTGTAAAAGAAAAAGTAGTATAATTTTAGATTAGTGTGCTTATATGCATTATCTAAGTACTTACAGAGGCAACTCTTCTCTCTTTACAGTTTCTTTACCTTTGGGGTGTGTGAGTGACAAAGAGGAGATAAAGTCTGATCAATCCTGGAGTTTAGAGCATGAACAGAAGTGATGTGATGTCCCATTTACCAAACTGGACAGTTATTTGTTTTCTGTTATTCATTGTCTGTCTTTGAGTTTAGTGAGCTTTGCAGTGAAAGCAGTCAGGCTTGCTTTTCAGTGATGGCAATTTAGAGTTGGACTATGATGCCTTACCAATAGCTAGACACTATCTAAGAAGGGGAGGTTTTTGGTTTTTTTTTTTTGTTGTTGTTGTTGTTTTGGTTTGGTTTTTCAAGATGGGTTTCTCTGTAGCTTTGGAGTCAGTCCTCTTGTAGATCAGGGTGACCTCAAACCCCCTGCCTCTGCCTCCTGAGTGCTGGAATTAAAGATGTGCACCACCACCACTCAGCGAGAAAGGAAGATATTTGGCACTTGATTATATACTAGATCAAGAGAAGTTAGGGAATTTATAATTATTATTATTGAGGTAACCATAAAAAATCTGATATAAGTAGAGATAAGGGCTGACAGTTTGGAAGTTGTAATATTAAGTAGCTGCAATGGTCAAGGGATTTTTCCTTGTTAATTAGAAGTTGGTCACTTGAACGCCAGGTGTGGTGATACAGGCCTATAATAGTAACACTCAGGAGGCTAGGGCAGAAGGTAGTACCAAGTTCAAGGTAAGCTTGGCTCATATACGCAAGATTCTGTTTCAAACAACAACAGTTTAGTGGTTTATGGTGGTATTTAAAAGACAAGATGGGACTGACAATTTTTTCATATTGTATCTAAGAAGCATGACTTCTCTATGCTTCTGCTTTTGACATTTGGGCCTTTGGTATTTGTGTGTAGATTGAGGTATCACATTCCTTTCCTGAGTGCCAATCAGTGTGGGCATTTTCAGTTAGTGTTAGGTAGTTAATTATTGACATAGAAGCCTGATAAAACTGGGCTCTTTAGTATGTGCTATTATAGTTAGAGGCATAAATGTCCTAAGACCGGTGTGTTCAAAATAACTAGCATTCAAGCCCTGCTCTTAACACCTTTTTTTAAAATTAGGATTTAATAATCACTAACATGAAACTTCTAAGTTCACCAGTGGTTTTGTGTAATATGTTTCTTGGGATCCTGGATACTAAATTGCTTTTAAACACAATCAAACTAAAAGGAGGTTTTACAGTGGAGGCTTTATAGCTTCTTTCCCATTTCTATAAAGAAGGTTGTTATCCAATTATATTTGTGAAAAAGCTTTTTAATTCTATTTTTTGTGGTGTGTTAAGGATTGTGCTTGACCTTTTGCATCTGGGCAAGTGCTCTACCACTGAGTTATATCTCAGCACTTGCTTTTTTTTTCCCCCATGATATTTATTGAGCTCTACATTTTTCTCTGCTCCCCTCCCTGCCTCTCCCCTCCCTTCTTCAACCTTCCCCCAAAGTCCCTATGCTCCCAGTTTACTTAGGAGATCTTGTCTTTTTATACTTTCTACTTCCCATGTCGATTAGATCTATGTAAGTTTCTCTTACTGTCCATATTGTTGTCTAGGTCCTCTGGGATTGTGGTTTGTAGGCTGGTTTTCTTTGCTTTATGTTTAAAAACCACCTATGAGTGAGTACATGTGATAATTGTCTTTCTGTGTCTGGGTTACCTCACTCAAAATAATGCTTTCTAGTTCCATCCATTTTCCTGCAAAATTTAGGCTGTTGTTACTTTTTTCTGCTGTGTAGTACTCCATTGTGTAAATGTACCACATTTTTTTTATCCATTCTTCAATCGAGGGGCATTTAGGTTGTTTCCAGTTTCTGGCTATGACAAACAAAGCTGTTATGAACATAGGTGAGCACATGTCCTTGTGGCACGATTGAGCATCCTTTGGATATATATCCAAAAGTGGTATTATTGGGTCTTGAGGAAGGTTGTTTCCTAATTTTCTGAGAAATCGCCACACTGACATCCATAGGGGTTGTACCAGCTTGCATTCCCACCAGCAATTCAGAAGTGTTTCCTTTTCCCCACAACTTCTCCAGCATAAGTTGTCATCAGTGTTTTTGATCTTGGCCATTCTTACAGGTGTAAGATGGAATCTCAGAGTTGTTTTGATTTGCATTTCTCTGATGACTAAGGATGTTGAACATTTCCGTAAGTGTCTTTCAGCCATTTTAGATTCCTCTGTTGAGAGTTCTCTGTTTAGGTCTGTACTCCATCTTTTTTATTGGATTATGTGATCTTTTGGTGTCTAATTTCTTGAGTTCTTTGTATATTTTGGAGATCAGACCTCTGTCTGATGTGGGGTTAGTGAAGATCTTTTCCCATTCTGTAGGCCGTCGTTTTGTCTTGTTGACCATGTCCTTTGCTTTTTTTTTTTTTTATTGGATTATGTGTTCTTTTGTTGTCCAATTTCTTGAGTTCTTTGTATATTTTGGAGATCAGACCTCTGTTTGATGTGGGGTTAGTGAAGTGCTGCTGGGGTTCTATTTAGGAAGTGGTTCCCTGTGCCAATGCGTTCAAGTGTACTTCCCACTTTCTCTTCTGTAAGATTCAGTGTGGCTGGCTTTATGTTGAGGTCTTTGATCTATTTGGATTTGAGTTTTGTGCATGGTGATAGATATGGGTCTATTTTCATTTTTCTACATGTTGATATCCAGTTATGCCAGCACCACTTGTTGAATATGCTTTCTTTTTTCCATTTGATATTTTTTGCTTCTTTATCAAATATCAGGTGTTCGAAGATGTGTGGATTGATATCCGGGTCTTCTATTCAGTTCCATTGCTCCTCCTGTCTGTTCTTTTGCTAGTACCAGGCTGTTTTCAGTACTGTAGCTCTGTAGTATAGTTTGAAGTCAGGGATTGTGATGCCTCCAGAAGTTCTTTTGTTGCCCAGGATTGTTTTGGCTATCCTGGGTTTTTTGCTTTTCTAAATGAAGTTGAGTACCATTCTTTCAAGGTCTTTGAAGAATTTTGTTGGGATTTTGATGGGCATTGCGTTGAATCTGTAGATTACTTTCGGGAGGATTGCCATTTTTACTGTATTAATTCTGCCTACCCAAGAGCATGGGAGGTCTTTCCATTTTCTGGTGTCTTCTTCAATTTCTTTCTTCAAAGATTTAAAGTTCTTGTTATACTAGTCTTCCACTTGTTTGGTTAGAGTTATTCCGAGATATTTTATGCCATTTGTGGCTGTTGTGAAGGGTGTTGATTCTCTGAATTCTTCCTTGGCCCTTTTATCCTCTGTGTACAGGAGGGCTACTGATTTTTTTTGAGTTAATCTTGTATCCTGCTACATTGTTGAATGTGTTTATGAGTTGTAGAAGTTCTTTGGTAGAAATTTTGGGATCACTTATGTAAACTATCATATCATCAGCAACAGCCAGCACTTGCTTCTTGAGACAGGTTCTCACTAAGTTGCTAGGGCTGCCTTTGAAATTGCTGTCCTCTTGCATGAACCTTCTTAGGTATCATATTACTGCCATGTGTCATGATGTCTAACAGAATAAGCCTTTTAATATTCACTGTGGTTGACTTTTGATAATGAAGTTTGAAAGGTTCTGGAGAAATTTCCTTTGTGGGAAGGATTCTTTTATTAAAATAGTCCTCTTTTAGTTTAACCCATGACAATAAATGACACCACTGTCCCCACCCTGTTGTTTATGGCCAAAATATAGACACATTCATCTTTAGTTCCTTCCTGCTCATCTTGCTCATTTGATGTCCTGTTTAATTTTTGCCCAGCTCTCCTACTCTTACCTCTGCTCTAGTCCCAGCTGCCATTATCTCTTGCTAAAGTTGCACAATAGCCATTGTGATCTTAAAACCCAAGTCTTGTAATTCTTTCTATCCTGCCATTTTTTTAAAGATAGGTCCTGCTATATATCCCCATTTTGAATTCTTTTTTAAAAATGATTTATTTATTTATTATGGATACAACATTCTGCCTGCATATATGCCCGCAGGCCAGAAGAGTGTGCCAGATCTCATCACAGGTGGTTGTGAGCCACCATGTTGCTGCTGGGAATTGAACTCAGGACCTCTGGTTAAGAGCAGCCAGTGCTCTTAACCGCTGAGCCATCTCTCCTGTCCCCACCCCCCCCCCATTTTGAATTCTGCTTCAGTACTGGGATTGTAGTGTTGCACCACAATGCCAGGTCATAAACCCTTTATTTAAAGCCTCTTGGTTATTACTTTAGGGAAAGATTTTACCCCTTATAATCTTCAAGACCCCAAATTATTCTCCTTGAAACTCCAACCTATTCATACCCTTTCCCCTTTATTTATTTATTTATTTATTTTGGGGGGGGGCACAGTCTCACTTTGTAGCCATGGCTGGTCTGGAACTCTTGTAGTAGGCTGACCTTGAACTCATGGAGATCTGCTTGCCTCAGCCTCCTGAGTGCTGGGAGTAAAGTTGTGCACTGCCATTCTGGTCCTATTGCTTTCCCTTTCATTTATAAGCACTATCACACAGTTTTCTTCTTGTTCCTAGAACACAGTTCTGGCTTGCTGCCGTTGCGTTTGTCACTGTCAGATAGGAAAGGCTGTTTACTTTTGTAATTGTTATTTGTTTTGAAACAGGGCCTCATGTCACTCAAGATGGCCTCCTTTGGACTCCTGATGCACCTTCTCCCTTTTTGGAAAAAAAAAAAAGATGAGAATTCTTCTGAGTTGTTTGTTTTTGTTTCTTTGAGACAGTCATTCTTTTCTATGTAGCCCTAGCTGTTCTGGAATTCTCTTTGTAGACCAGGCTGACCTTGAACTCAGATATATCTGTTTCTACTGGGATTAAAGACATTTTTAAAAAAGGGTTATTTAGTTAATGTATATAAATGTTATATCTGCATGTACATGTATCTGTACACCAGAAGAGGTTATCTGAGTCCATGAAACTGCAGTTATAGATGATTGTCAGCCACCATATGGGTGCTAGGAATTGAACTTAGGACCTATGAAAATGAGTAGTCAGTACTCTTAATCAGTGAGCCATCTCTCCAGCACAAGCATTTCTTTTTTTGACACAAGTTCTTGCTATGTGTAGCTCATGCTGTCTAACTGCCTCAGCTTTCTGAGTGCTAGGATTATAGGCATGCATTACCATGCTCAGAATCACCAATATTTTTTAAAAACTTTATTTTTTAATTTCGTCTTTGCCTTTGTAATTTATTTTTTTAATTTATTTTTCTATTGTATGCATTGGTGTTTTGTCTGCATGTAAGTCTGTATGAAGGTGTTCAATCCTGGAGTTATAGATAGTTGTAAACTGCCATAAGGGTGTTGGGAATTATTGAACATGGGCCCTCTGAAAGAACAGTCAGTGCTTTTAACTGAACCATCTCTCCAGCCCATCCTTGAAATTCAAAATGATATATTTATTGTGCTGTTGTCCCCTCTCCCTATTTAAGGTTTATTTATTGGCATCTAACTATTGTAAAGATCAGCCATTGTACTGTATCACTCTCTGAGATTCTCCCTATCCTCCTATTTTTGTCATCTTTATAGTGTAATTTTTGTTAGATCAGTGTTCTCATTTACATAAGTGGGCCTTTATAAATGTTCTTCAGAGTTAAATAGTTTAACACGCAGTATTACTTTTTCTTCATACTTAATTTCCTTTTTATTTTTTTATTTTTATTGAGCTATACATTTTTCGCCGCTCCCCTCCTTTCCTCTGCTCTTCCCCTCTACCCTCCCCCGTGACTCCCAAGCTCCCAATTTACTCAGGAGATATTGTATTTTTCTCCTTTCTATGTAGATCTAGCTATGTCTCTCTTAAGCTCCTTCTTTGTTATCTAGGTTCTCTGGGGTTATGGCCTGTAGGCTGTTTTTTATTTGCTTTATGTCTAAAAGCCATTTATGAGTGAGTACGTATTATATTTGTCTTTCTGTTTCTGGGTTATCTCATTCAACATAGTTTTTTCTAGATCCATCCATTTGCCTACAAATTTCAAGATGTTATTATTACTTCTTTTACTGCTGTGTAGTATTCCATTGTGTAAATGTACCACATTTTCTTTATGAGGGGTATCTAGGTTGTTTCCAGGTTCTGATTATTATAAATAATGCTGCTATGAACCTTAATTTCCTTTTAAATACTTCCTTAAGTAATTGCCTTGTTTTTTTCTTTGAAGGTTCTCTTTACTATAATTCAGTCCTTCCCAAATTCCCATTCTTTCCACATGTTCACTGGGTTCATCATCAGTGACAAATACCTTTCTTGTATACAGTGGCCTGCTCCCAAGTATTCCATATTCCAAATGTCTTTATTCTTGGAGTATAGCTGCTGTGCCATCCTGGGGGTCTTCCTTCACCAAATTCCTGGAGTTTCTCTTTACTGTCTTTATAGTTGTAGCTCCTGTTTTCTCTATCATTTGTTAATTCTTTCTTGATGCATTCAATGGTAGAGTTTTTTGTTTTTTTTTTTCTTTTTCCTTTGAGGCATGGTTTCTCTGTGTAGCCCTGACAGTCCTGGAACTCTAGACCAATCTGACCTTGAATTTACAGAGATTCGCCTGCCTCTGCCTCCCAAGTTCTAAGATTAAAGGCTTGCACTACCACTGCCTGGCTAGAGCTTCATAGCTTTCTGAAAAAGATTTTAGAAGATAAAGCTTTTTTTTTTTTTAATGTGTATGGATGTCTTGCCTTCATGTATGTCTGTGAGCTATGTGCATACCTTAAAACCAAAGAGGATGTTGGATCCCCTGTGACTGGAATTGTGAGCCACCATGTGGGTGCTGGGAATTGAACCCTCGTCCTCTGCAAGAGCAGCCAATGTTCCTAAGCTCTGAACCATTTTCCAACCCCAGGAGGTAAGGTTTTGTGCTGTTTTGTTGTTGTTTTGTGACCTACCTGGGACCATATTCCTTGTCCCAATAAAACAAAACTCCCCCTTCTCCCAAAAAGACAGCCTTGCTTCAGGAGGCAGAGGCAGGTGAATCTCTGTGAGTTCAAGGCCAGCCTGGTCCACAAGAGCTAGTTCCAGGACAGGCTCCAAAACTACAGAGAAACCTTATCTTGAAAAACAAACAAACAAACCAAAAGACTTGCATTTATTTTTGTGACTGCACACACATGATAGCATCTAGTCTTTATGTTTAATTTTTCATGAATTCTGAAATTTAGCCATTGTTAATTCATTTGTTGTAAGGATCTTTGTGTTACTATTATAGAGATTATATGAAGTTAAAAGAATTTTTGTTTGTTTTGGTTTTGGTTTTGGTTTGCTTTTTGAGATAGGATTTCTCTGTGTAACAGTCCTGGATGTCCTGGAATTCACTCTTTAGACCAGGCTGGCCTCGAATTTACAGAGATCTGCCTCCTTAGTGCTGGGATTAAAACTGTGTGTCACTATGCCTGGCTAAGAGGAGTTCTCCAGGTTTGGTGGTAAGTATTTGAAATTACAGTATTGGGAAGCTGAGACAGGAAGATCTAGTGTTTGAGGGCAGCCTGGGCAACATAGTTAGACTCTATCTCATCCACCACCAACAAAATGGGGCCATGAAATGGTTCTTTGGGAAAAGCACCTATTGCCAAACCTGAAGACCTGAGTTTGTTCACTGCTTCGGAAGCATGATTCCTAAAAACTCAGAGACAGATAATGGGGTTCAACCTGAAGGTCAGAAAAGCAAAACAGCTCTTCTACATCAGTCTGAAATGGCAATCCTGCCTCCAGGAAACCTCAGAATGAGACTATGTGTGAGATCTGTCTCCTCTGTTTTATATTCCTGTCTAGGGCTGGGATTAAAGGCGTGCACCACTACCACCCGGTTTCTCTGGCAAACTAGTGTGGCTACTGGGATTAAAGGTGTGCATCACCACTGCCTGGTCTGTAAGGCCGACCAGTGGGGCTGTTTTACTCTCTGGTCTTCAGGCAAGCTTTATGTATTAAAACACAGATGAAATGTCACTACAAGGACCCACACAGTGGAGTGAGAGAACTGACTCTCTAAAATTGTCCTTTGATTTCTACGTATTTTCGATAGCACACAATACACAAAACAAGTAAAATGTAGTAATTAAAATTATTTATATTATATAGGCAGTTATTGATTTGCATACTAGTATGGTATTGTATAAGGCCTTTCTATAAAGTTATAATAATTATTATAGTTATAATGTTTATTGATTATATTATAGTGATTATTATAAAGTTATAATTAGAAAAATACTATTATCCTATATTGACTTCTAAAAGTTTTTAAAAGCATTAAGAGTGGTTGCAAATGTATAGGAAAATTAATTTTAAAAAATATTTTTACAGGGGGCTGGAGAGATGGCTCAGTGGTTAAGAGTACTGGCTGCTCTTCCAGTTGCTGAGTTCAACTCCCAGCAACCACATGGTGGCTCACAACCATCTGTAATGAGATCTGGCGCCCTCTTCTGGCGTGCGGACATACATGGAGGCAGAATGTTGTATACATAATAAATAAATAAATCTTTAAAAAATATTTTTACAGTATACTGTACTTGAAAATAATCAGAAAAATGTTTTATTATTTAAAAAAATCTGTTAAGGGGCTAGAGAGATGGCTCAGTGGTTAAGAGCACTGGCTGCTCTACCAGTAACCACATGGTGGCTCACAACCATCTGTAATGAGATCTGGCTCCCTCTTCTGGCCTGCAGGCATATATGCAGGTGAAACACTGTATACATAATAAATAAATCTTAAAAAAAAAAAGAAATCTGTTGAATAGTTTAAATTATACTTAGGGTTTTTTTTTTCTTTGTTTTAAAGGCAAGGTTTCATTGTGTAGCATAGGCATTCCTGGAATTGACAGTATATTCTAGGCTGTCCTGGAACACATAATAGTATCTTTCAGTTTCCCTAGTATTGAAACTATGGGCTACTATACCTGGCTTGTGTTTGTCTTGAAACCTAAAACAATATGTATTTTTTTATCTTGATGAATTACCATGTACCTTCCTATATTTAGATTAGCTTCTAAGATTAATTTTTGTTTTTGTTTTATGTGTATGGATGCTTTGTTTGCATATGTGCATGTTCACCACGTGTGTGCCTGATGGCTGAGGAGGCTAGAAGGTGTCAACAACACCTACCTAGAACTGGAGTTCCAGATTGTTGTGGGTGCTGGGAATCAAACCGGTTCCTCTGGAAGAGCAGCTAGTACTCTTATTCACTGAGCCATCTCTCTTGTTCCAAGCTCCTTAGATTGTCTTATTTTTACTTTCAGTGTTGCAAAATACTTGTGAGAGTTCCTTTAATGTTGTTTGTGCCAGCATTGCCACCTCTGTCACCTTCATTCTCTTTCCCACCTTCCGTTTGCTCTAACCACGGATCTAACTTAGTTCAAGATTACCTTTCACTAAGTTCCTCTGGCTGTGTACTAACAGCCTCTTGAAAGGCAGCAATTTAGCATTCTTAAGCTCAGTTATTTTTATCCAAATCTCTCTTCTTTATAATCAGTCCAAGCTGATTACTATCAGTTTCTTGGCTGCATTTTTATGTTTGTTGGGCTGTCCTCTTTATTTTTTATTTTAAAATTATATCTATTTGTGTGTATGCTACCTGTACATGTATGGGATAAGAGGACAGCTTGCAGAAATCAGTTTTCTTCTACCACCCACTGATTAATGCTTGCCCTCCACTTTGATTTTTTAGGTAGAGTTTCTTACTGACCAATTGTCTTCATTCCCCCAGTGGTGAGTTTATAAGCCTATGCCATCCCATGCACTGGGCTTTTTATCATGGGCTCTGGGAATTGAACTCAGGTCCTCACACTTGCTGACAAGCATATTTCTGACTGAATTCCGCTCCTCTCACTTTTTTTTTTAAATAAAAAAGTTTTTGTTTTTTTCACTTGTGTATTTGGTAGGTTTATTTGTTTGGATTTTTTTTGTTGTTGTTGTTATTTCAGTGGGATTGTATCACCTTTGTAAAATTATTGAGACTTAGTTTTTTTTTTGTTTCAGTGTCTTTGTTTCAGTGTCTCCTATGTATCCTTGGCTGTCTTGGAACTCACTGTATAGACTGGGCTGGCTTCTAACTCACAGAGATCTTCCTGCTCCTGCCTCCTGAGTGCTGGGATTGAAGTTGTGTGCCACCACCCATGCTGGATTTAGATTTTTGTTGGTTTGTTTTTTGTTTTGGTTTTTGTTTTGTTTTTCGAGACAGGGTTTCTCTCTAGTTCTGTAGACCAGGCTGGTCTCGAACTCACAGAGATCCACCTGTCTCTGCCTCTCAATTGCTGGGCTTAAAGATGTGTGCCACCACCATCCGGCTTTTCAATCTGAGTTTATAGAACTATTTGATAGCTCTTTCATTAGTGTATTAAGGATTTATCTGAAGGATGTAAGGTATTTTAAACTTATCCTTAAGGAATTCTAAATATTCTCATAAAGATCTGGAAAATGCTATGCTAATCTTCATTCTTCAGAGAAGTCAGGGAGAGTTTATTTTTTATTTTTTGAGAGTTTATTTTTAAACATTTTAGTTTTTTTGTAATAGAGTCTCTAATGTAGCTCTGGCAGTCCTGGAACTAGCTCTGTAGACCAGACTGGCCTTGAACTCAGATTACCTTTCTCTGTCTCCTGAATGTTGCGATTAAAAGCATATGCTCCAAAACACTGTTTTTAAAATTGCATTTTGTTTCTTTTAAGTATGGGAATGGATGTGTGTACCTGTGCCATAGCACATGTTTATCTGTCAGAGGACTTGTTTGGGAGTCAGTTCTCTGCTTTATACCATGTGGGTTCTGGACATTAAACTCAAGGTTCTCAGGTTTGGCAATAGATGTCTTTCCCCACAGGGCTGTCTTGATGGCTCTAAATACTTTCATTCAGTATTATAAAAGATTTATTTTTTATTTTTTTATTTATTTATCATGTGTGTAGCATTCCTTCCATGTGTGCCCGCATGCCAGAAGGGGGCCCCAGGCCTCATTATAGATGGCTGTGAGCCACCATGTGGTTGCTGGGAATTGAACTCAGGACCTCTAGAAGAGCAGTCAGTGCTCTTAACCACTGAGCCATCTCACCAGCCCCTATTTTTTTATTTTTCAAGACAGGGTTTCTCTGTAGCTTTTGGAGCCTGTTCAGGCTGGCCTCAAACTCACAGAGATCCGCCTGCCTCTGCCTCCCAAGTGCTGGGATTAAAGGCATTAAAGGCATGCACCACCACCGCCCATCAAAAGATTTGTTAAATGAGGGCTAGTAGGATGGCTCTGTGGTTAAAAGTATAGCAGTGCATGCTGGGTGACCTGAGTTCTAGCTCTAGAATCCATGTAAAGTGGAAGAGAAAACCAACTTCACAAAATTGTCACCTGATCTCCTTGGGCTCCCTGGGACGTGCCCCCTTCCTATCATATACAGACACATACAGTAATACTAATATTTTTTTTTGAAAATGAAAATCGGTTTCTAATCTTCCTTGACATTTTCCAGTCCCTTCTGAGGAGACTATTATGTATTTTCGTAGTTGAGCTTTGATATTTGATATTGCTTCTTTTTGGATTTAGGCATTTTCTGTTGACTTATCTATCACTTAGAAGCATGCAAATATAGCTTTCATTTCTCTTTACTCTGTGCTACTTCCCTTCTCCTTTTCCCTACTCCTTCATTCTAACAGTAGTGGCATGGTAGTTAAATAGTCAGTGTTTAACTTATGACCATGTGTATGGTATATGTATATATGTATATATGATTCGCATCCGAAGTTAAGTAGCAAGCAATGATTACTTTTTAGCTCATCTTTTCCCTGGAACTAATATTTGTTGTGATTTTATTTGCTTTTGTTTGGTATCCTTTCAAACTTAAAATTTGTTAACTTGCTCATGACTCCTTGATTTGAGGCTGCCAGATGTTCCCAGGTCCAGTGGGTTTTTCATGATTTAGAATCCCAGCATTTAGGAGTTAGAGGCAGGCAGATCTCTATGAGTTTGAGACCTTCTTTCCGTCTTGGTTTACGTAGCCAATTCCAGGCCAGTCAAAGCTGTATAGGAAGACTTTGTCTCAAAAAAACAAAACAAAACAAAACAAAAAAACCCAGAAAAACAAAACCAAAACCCTCTAATAAACTCCTGCCCATAAAAGCTTTATTTATTTTTATGTGCATTGGTGGTTTGACTGCATGTGTGTCTGGGTAAGGGTGTTGGATCCCCTGGAACTGGAATTACAGACAGTTGTGAGCTGCCACTTGGATGCTGGAAATTGAATCTGGGTCCTCTGGAACAGCAGCCAGTGCTTTTAACTGCTGAGCCATCTCTTCAGCCCCTACATACTAGTTCTTATTATCCAACATATATTCTGTGACATTTTGTTTCTTTATTTGAGATAGGATCTTATATAGTTCAGGCTAGCCTGGAACTTATGTGGTTGAGAAAGGCTATGAATTTCTAATCTTCCTGGCTCCACCTCTAAAATACTGAGTGAAATAGGTGTCTGTCACCAGATGTAGATATAAATTGTTTTTATCTATATATAGTTTTGCATCAGAAACTTGTTTTTCTCAGAGAAACTTGGCATTGCATAACCTGAGGTCCATACTTCCTTATTTTAATTTTGTTCTGCTTTGGTTGTTTGTGAAGTGTTTATGTGCTTTTACTTTATTTAAATTAATTGGTTTTTTTTTTTGAGGCATGGTATAACTGTAGCACTGACTGTCTTGGAGCTTGCTATGTAGAGCAGGTCAGCCTCAAAGAGGTCCTTCTGCCTCTTGAGTGCTGGGATTAAAGACTTGTGCCATCAGTCTCAGGTTGTTTATACACTTTTGCTTTTGTGTAATAGAACTTCAGAATGTTGCCATCCTGAGGTTGTGTGTAGGTATGAGGAAATTGTTGACAAGAACAAAATTGTTTATGCAGCAAAGACTGCCAATCACTAGACTTATTGATGACAAGATTTTAGTTCTTGATTTTTTCTTTTTTTAAGCCATGTATGGTTTTGTTCTTTCTTGTTTTGATCTGCTTGTGTGGAAATGCACACACCTGTGTTGTGTTCACTGAGGGCAGGAGGCTGTTTAGTGTTCTGCTTTATCACTCTTAGCCTTCTTCCTTTGAGATGGCCTTCTGTTGAACCTGGGACTAGATTGATGATGTGATCCTCTTGTCTATATCCACCACAGCACTAGGGTTACAGACCTAGATGTGACCAAGCCCAGCTCCTTTTTTTTTTTTTTTTTTTTGAGAGGCTCAACTGTGTAGCTTTGGAAGGCCTCAAATTCACCATGTAGACCAGAATGACCTCAAATTCTCTGCCTTTCAAGTAGCTTTTAAGCCTGTCCTGAAACTAGCTCTTGTAGACCAGGCTGACGTTGAACTCACAGAGATACGCCTGTCTCTGCTTCCCGAGTGCTGGGATTAAAGGCGTGTACCACCACCAACCAGCTCAGCTCCCCCTTTTAACACACATTTGTCTGTCTGTCTGTCTATCTGTCTCTCTGCCTATGAAAGTATTTTTACCTAATGAGTGACCAACCAGTCTCTCTAGTCCCCCTGTTTAACACTTATTTATCTATATGTGCTTGTTTATTTATTTATATTTTATGGTCATTGTTGTTTTGCCTTCATGGGAGTGTCAGAACCCTGGAACTGGAGTTACAGACAGGTGTGAGCTGCCATGTGGGTGCTGGGGAATTGATCCCTGGTCATCTGGAAGAAAAGTCAGTGTGTTTAACTACTGGAACCATCATCTCTCCAGCCCTGGTGCTGGGAAATTCTAACTCAGTTCCTTAAGCTTGTATAGTAAGTGCTCTTCTGAGCCATCTATCCAGCCCCCATTTTTCCTTTTATTTTGTAATACATTTTTAATTGAAACAGAGTTACATCACTTCCCTCTCTTCTCTCCCATCAGTTTCTCCTAGATACTCTTCCTCTGACCCCTCCTCACTTCCCTCAAGTTAATAGTTTTTTTATTATTATTGTTACAAATGTATGCATGCATGTATATGCATATGCTTATGTCAGATTGACATAAAACTAGCCAGTACATCTATATTTTCAGAATTGTAGATAATTAGGACTCATAGAAGACTGTTAACAGATCTTAACAGTATTAAATTTCCTCTTCCTAAAAGCACAGAAAATATTCATTCTAGTTTTTTTTTTTTTTTTTTGGTTTTTCAAGGCAGGGTTTCTCTGTAGCTTTGGAATGTGTCCTGGAACTAGCTCTTGTAGACCAGGCTGGTCTTGAACTCACAGAGATCCCTGCCTCTGCCTCCCAAGTGCTGGGATGAAAGGCGTGCGCCACCCCCGCCCGGCATCATTCTGGTTTTACATATCAGAATCTTACAGTTATTGTGCAAGAGTTACAAGTGATCATAAGTGCTGAGCCATCTCTCCAGCTCTATTTTTTAATGCAAAACAAGGAAAGAAAGAAATATTTTCAAGACTGGAGAAATGGTTCAGGGGGAAATTATTTCTTGCCCAAACGTGAAGATCATAGTTTGAATCCCTAGCACCCATTGGGGAGAAGATTCTTACCCTAAGCAATCTGGCTAGCTAGACTACTGAAACTGGAAAGCTGTAGGCAGAGCAAGTGACCTTGCCTCAAAGTAAAGAGTAATATTGGAAGACACCCAACATGCCTGTGGTCTCCGTATTCGTGACAACAGTCACATATGCATGCACACTAGACACATGCACACATATCCAAGAAAAAACAAAAACCCAAAGTTCACTGTTGAAATAGCTTTTTATTTTCCTCAAACCATAAATAAATAATCATAGTGCTATTGTTTGTCTGCTTGAATCTTTGAATAGTTCAATAATGTCTTTTTTCCTTGTGTGTAATTGAATGGTTAATATGTTGCCATTGCTTGATTGTTGCCAGTAATTTTATAGTCAACTTTCTGAAATCTGCATTTGAGAGTTTAGGATAGAATGGCAGTGGATCTGTAGGATATTAGATCTACAGCACCTCTTTAATACTCAAATGCTCAAGTCCTTAAAATGTACTCAAATCCCCCATATTAGATGACATAGTTGTGGCATATCCTCAGGTCTTCCTATAAACTGTAACTTGTTGATTACTTATAATTTGTAGGCTTTTTTAAATACCTAACACAATATGCATGCTGTATAGTTACTATTCTATGACAAGTTAAAAGTTTGTACATGTTTATATTAGGTAGAATTTTATTTTTTTGTTATTTTCAACATAACTTTTGAATACCCAGATTTTGCAGGCATTGCTATTAGATACTCAGACTTAGAGCTAGGAAGCAATATATTTTAAAAATTGTGGTTTAATTATTTATTATTTATTACCAAGTTCTGGTGTGGGTTTGATATTTGTAAGCTTGGTTACCACATGAGCACATCCTGAACAAGAAGAGCTCAGCTTGGCAGTATCAGTGTGAATTTCCTTAAAGCGTTCAGACTTCTGACACCTGATGCCTGTCCTTGTAAATAATTTTTTCAAAATTGCTTTTGGTATCAAAAGAAGTAGTATATTGATAATTGCATAGTTTTTATAAGTTTTATGTTAGTACCATTAATATAAGCCACTTTTTTCTATCAAATATTAGATGTAGTGGTTGCAGACACATCAGTTTTCTGATGTTATTTCTTCTGAAATACTGTAGTATTTTTATCTGTCTGTCTACCTATCTATTATTTTTTGAGGCAGGGTTTTTCTGTATAGCTTTGACTGTCTACTCACTTTGTAGACCAGGCAGGCCTCAAACTCACTGATATTTGATGGCCTCTGTCTCCACAGTGCTGGGATTAAAGGCGTGCACCACTACCACACCTGGCAGTCTATGCTTCATTAAGTTTGCCAAGGAGAGGGTGCTTATAAATTCTAGTTATTTCCATTTTTGCATAGAAAGAATGATTCAAAATTTCAATATATTAATTTAACACATTAATATATTAATGACTAATATATACGTTTATGTTTCATTTAAATTTTATAAATTTGTTTTCATCTAAAGTTACGAACCTTATGCTTTCAAGAAGGATCTTGGGTGATTTCTGAGAATTATAGGAAACATTTTATGATTGCCAAACTAAAATTAGGTACAAGGAATTAGCTTTCAGTTTGAAAATTGTGGGTTCAGCTAGAACACTGTAAACGACTAGAACCTCTGTGCATAGTTATTGATGGAGATGTATATCTGGCTGTATGTGGTGATGCACACCTTTAATTTCACCACTAGGAAGTCATAGATAGCTGGAACTACATAGTGAAATCCTGTCTCCCTGTTCCCCAAAACTATTTGTCTATATTGTCCTTTGTAGCTTTCCTTACAAAACTATGTGATTTTGAGTTGTATATAGATGATAGATCTTATAACCATTGGACTTTCTTGTCAAAGATCATAGTTGACAGTGAAGTTAATGGAAATGGAAGTTTAGGGTATTTTTTTCTTTTTTTTTTATCATGTTGTAAAAGACTTCTCTTAAAAGTGAAATATGCCAGGCGGTAGTGGCACATGTCTTTAATCCTAGCACTTGGGAGGTAAAGGGAGACAAATCTCTGAGTTTGAGGCCAGCCTGGTCTACAAAGTGAGTTCCAGGACTGGCTCCATAGCTACTGGGAAACCCTGTCTTGAACCCCCCCCCAAAAAAAAGCGACAAGAAAAGGAAATAGATTGGAGAAAATAAATGTGTATAAATTCTTGAATATTAAGTATAATTGCTTTAGTAAGTACTGTGGTCTGAATGCTTGTGTCTGCTCTAAAATTAATTTGTTGAAACCTAAACCCCTGAGTAATTGCATTAAGGGGCATAGTCTGTGGAAGGTGGTCAGATCATGGAGACAGGTGTCACAAACAAAACTGGTTTATAGGCGTGGGCCCTGACACCTGACTTGCAAATGCTTTTTAAAGAGTAAAATGCTAAGTTAGGTGTAAATTTTATTATTAACTTTGCTTAATAGGTTAAAGATACTGAGAACATTCTATTTTCATATTTTGGTTCAGTTTATAAAGGAATTTGGGCTACTAGATCCCTTTTGACTAAAGGTTCCCTTTGTGTCTGCTGGAGGTGATGAGGGTGCTTGAAAACATGTAATGTCACTGAGCTGAAGAATGTTATGCTGCGGATAGCTTCAGAGATTTATGGACCAAGAAAATGATAAATTGTGTGTTTGGTTTGAGAAACTGCTGGAAGCAAGTGAATAAACTAGAAAGCTTATCAGCGTATGTTAAATAGTCATTTTGTTATATTGCAGAGAATAGGAGGAGCTAATGGAGACTTAAGGGCATTTTCTTAGCCATATTTTTAAAATTCTACTTTAGCATTTAAGCATATAGCAAATTTCCTTTGACTGTAAACTAAGTCATGCCTTTTTTTAAAATTTATGTTCTGTTCTTACGGTTTTCAAAGACATAATCTTTTCCAGAAATTATTTTAAGTTAACTTGATAGTGGCATATTTGACATGTTTCAAAATGGGAGCTATCACTCCTGCAGAAAAAAACTTGTACAACTTGAATGTTTCTCCATCTGTGCCCTAAAGTTTGTTGTTACTACTATTTTATTCATTGACTAAGTAGCTTTGTTTTCCTACACAAAAATCCTATGTTTTTTCTTTCACATTTTTATACATTAAAGAGAATTTGTGGTAGGAACAAGGAAGCCAAATTTTTAGGTTAGTTCAATATTTTATGTAATTCAGGGAAACTCGGTCTGCTTGGGGACAGAAACAGAGGCAGATGGATATTGATGCTCTGTAAGGATGGCATGGCTCCTTTTGATTACAGATACTGGAGGTCTGTGAGGTGAAGATATGGAGCCACAATCCATTTACAGTCTGCATTAACCATGTGTGCTGTGGTAAAGTCAAGAACAACTTCATAATATAGTGTAGAAGAGAGCTACTTTTAGTTTTCCGGCACAGAGATCCCCCCAGTCCTGTCAGCAGTGTCTTTGAACTTGTGTTATGTTATCATGCATTTGAACTCCCCTGCCCTTCCTCTATCAAGTATGTCCAGCCCTTTGCCCAGGATAGCTGTGAGTGAAGACCGTCATAAATTTGTAAATTTACTGTAAAATTATGTGTTCTTTTGGGGGCAAAATGCTTTTGGTAACTCTATTGTGCAATTCTTGAGTAGATGACCGCATTGTGTTGCAATGTCAAAAGGTGGACACCCTGCTGAAGAATCTGATGCTTTGGTTGGGAGCAGGGGTGTTGGGCATCAGTTCTCTAAATACTCAACAGGTGATTTAGCTGTGTGAAATAGTAGTGATCATTTCACAATGTGTGCATACTTAAAAAGGGGAACTACTAGAATAAAGGTTTAACAGCGGCTGATTTGGAATAAGACTCAGATTATTGACATTTTAAAAGCTAGGATTGTTTTTTTGTCTTTTAGTCCCATAGCATTCAATATACTGTTGTCATTATGATTCAACAAATGCATTTGTCTACTCATTTTTTGTGGTATTTTATATAGCTGTGTAGGTTACTCTGAATGTATCTAGTTTGCTTTATTTTTATTTTATTTTAGTCTTAGGGTTTCACTCTAGCTCAGGATGACCTTGAATTTCTGATCCCTATTCCTGTATCTCCCCAGTGCTGGGACGACAGGTAATGCACCACCATCCCTGGCTTGGATAACTTTTGTAGCAGAAATTACTAGACAACAAAATTGTCAAGTGTCCCTTAAAAAAAAAATCCAACGAGGCCTTACTATGAAGCTCCTGGCTGTCCTGGAACTCATTATGAAGACCAGGCTGGCCTCAGATTTGTAAGCATTTAGTACTGGGACTATAGTGTGTGCCACCACATCCTATTATGTATTTTTTAAAATTGATTTTTATTTTATGTGCTTTGGTATTTTGCCTGCATGTATGTTTGTGTGAGGGTGTCAGATCTTGGAGTTATGTACAGTTGTAAGCTGCCATGTGGGTTCTTGGAATTGAGCCTGGGTCCTCTGGAAGAACAACATGTGCTCTTAACCACTGAGCCATCTCTCCAGCCTTCCTCCCCCAGCTAAATATTTTTAAAAGAAATAAAAAGTACTCTAAAGAAGTCTTGGATTAAGTAAAGTATTCATCAGTCCTGTGCTTGATTAATGAATTAAATATAAGAAGCCCTATTCTTCACGCTTCTATTATAAGGTAGTCTTCATAAGATCTGTGTATATTGACTTCTAAATGACTTTAGTCTAACTATGATTCATAAGTCTCATTTGTAGATAATTATAATAAATGTAGGAAATAGATGTACTTTATGCTTTGAGCAATGCTAGGTCTATATTAACCTATAGCATTTAGTAAATGTGGCAGAATTACCAGATTAACTTTTGATCTTTGGTGTCATTCCCCCTTTTCTTTTTAAGGGGAGGGTGTGGAGGCCCAATATATGCTAAGTATGTGTTCTACCCCTGAGTTACTCCTCCAACCCAGAACTTTTGATCTGTGTGTGCAATTTTGCTATATAGCTTAGGTTGGTTTCTAACTCCAGATCCTCTTGCCTTGGCCTCCCAAATGCAGGGATTAACGACATTTGCTACCATTTCTAGTTTGAGTTTTTAATCTTTTTTGTTTGCTTGTTTCATCTTGTTTGTTTGTTTGAGACAGGGTTTCTCTGTGTAGACAGTCAGGACTATCTAACTCACTTTGTAGATGTACCTATCTCTACTTCCAGGGTGCTGGGATTAATAGTGTGAACTACTACAACAGATTGGGCCTTTAATCTTTTAAAACCAGTGGCCCCTGGCTTGCTTCTAATTTAATTGCTTGTGGCGTTTTTTGTTTTATTTTATTTTTTTGTTGTTGTTTTTTAATGGTGCTGGGCACTGAACCCAGTGCCTTTGTGAGTCTTAGATAGGTACTCTAACATTGAGCCGTACTTGCTTGTGAATTATTTTTTTGAGGGGAGATTTCATTTACTATTTTATGGGCTGCTACAATGCATTTAGTGTCATGAGTACTTTTAGACAACATTCATGTTCAAATCTAAAGCAGTGATGAATACATTTTTTGCAACATATGACAGTCTCTTCGTGTGTGTATACCTGCAAGGAGGACAGAGAAAGACATCAGGTTTCTTGTGTCATTTCACACCTTGTTCTCTAGAGACAGGATCTGTCGTTCTAAATTCCAGGCCTTAAAATTACCTTCCCAGCCCTGCAGTGAATATTTGTTTGAGACAGGATCTTGCTTTGTATTACTGTCTGGCTTAAAGTGGATGTGTAGACTAGGCTGCTCTCAAACTCACAGAAATCCACCTGCCTCTGCCTTCTGAGTGCTGGGATTAAAGGTTGGTGCCACCAATACCTGGCAAACCAATGAACATTTTATGCATTTTCTGTCTGCTGATTGATTAAATGTTTGTGTAATATTTTAAGTAAATAAAGTTTTTTGTAAATAAAGTAAATAAAGTTTTAATAAATTTTGAACTATGGCAACATTTTAATGTCTAAAATATTTTTAGTCTGTTGAGTAACTGATCTTTTTTTTAAAAATATTTATTTATTTATTATGTATACAATATTTGTGTGTATGTCTCCAGGCCAGAAGAGGGCACTAGACCTCATTACAGATGGCTGTGAGCCACCATGTGGTTGCCGGGAATTGAACCCAGGACCTTTGGAAGAGCAGGCACTGCTCTTAACCACTGAGCCATCTCTCCAGCCCGAGTAACTGATCTTTTTATTGATGGACATTCTTTACTTATTATAGACACTTTAAAAGGTTTCCTTATGCATTTTATCCTCCATTATTAGTGAATAAATTTATTGATTATTAGTTTGATGTCATCATTCCATAGTGATTGAGCCCATAGGGAATTTAACCCAGGGCCTTGAGAATGATAGACAACCACTCTACTAGTGAAATATATTTCCACTCCAAACATGCTGAACAAAAAAGAATAGTTTTCAAGTAATTTGTAACCAACAGTGGAGCTTACCATACTATATTCTAATAGTCAATTTCCTTTTGTCTTCACTAGATCAGAAGCAACTTAATTTGTTAATAAAGCCATTAATGAGTTGTGATCTTGATGGAATATTAATAGTTCTAGTAGAAAAGTGTTCTCTCTAATTACTATAATTAATGACATGAGCTTTGTTCTATGTTTTGCTTTCATATTTAAAAACAAAGTATTTAGTTTGTTTTTATTGTATATTATATATTGTAGGTGTTAGTCTAGTTTCTAATGAGCTATGTTTTGGTAACTATTTGAATTATTTTATTGTTTTTTTTTTCTTTTTTAATCATTGCCCTACATATTGTTGAACCTGGAGCCCTCCCTACATATGACAAACATTTATTGAGTGATTAGCTGTGTGCCAAGCCCTTTCCATCTTTATCTTGCTGACCCTTTCTACCTTGTGACTGCTTATCAGGAACTTCTTTCTGGCCTTTGGAGACCATATTTTCAGTTTACTGTATTTTCATTACCAGTTTTCTTCACTATTCTTTTCCTCTCTCTATTTTCTTCCATTTTAGACATTGTAACATTGTAAACTTTGGTTTCTTTCAGTTTCATGCTTTTTGTTTGTTTGAGACAGGGTTTCTCTGTCTCTTTGGAGCCTGTCCTGCAACTAGCTCTTGTAGGTCAGGCTGGCCTTGAACTCACAGAGATCCACCTGCCTCTGCCTCCCAAGTGCTGGGATTAAAGGCATGCGCCACTACCACCCGGCTTCAGTTTTATGCTTTTTATTCAATGTTTTGATTATATCAAGGACTCCTAACAAACCTTTCTAAGCTTTAATTCAAGAAATTAAAAAGCAAATGTAATTTCCTGAAGTTTCCACAGGTCTTTTAATAGAGTTGACTTTTATTTTGATGTAATACTTTTGCCTTCCTACAAGTTTCCATTTGTGGAAGCTTGTGATTTTTAGATTTTTTCTATTTTCCATGTCTACCAATTTTTCTGACTATGTATATCCCAAACTTAGTTGGCCTTCCTCTTGTAATAGTGGTCTGCTTTTTGCTCCCTGGTTGTTCTGTTTCAGAGTGTGTTCTGCACTTGGTGCCTTCTTTCTAATTGGCCCAGAGTTTGTCTGAGTTGTAGCTGATTGTATCCCTCCCTTTTGGGTGGCAGAGTAGAGTAACTGTAATTCAGTTTTCACAGTTGTAGGTTTATCATCCCCCTTTTTATTATTATTATCTTGTTTAAGCCTACCTTATTTTTGCTATAGTGGCATATAGTGGCCACACTTTGAAGTACAGTGTTCTGTTTGGCTTGCTCTTGACTCTTTTACATGGCTTCACCTTTAAAAATTAATGTAATCCTCCCCTGAATCCAGAAGCCTTCTTTGTTTCTTCTAGCATGAGCCAAAGCAACCATCTTGTGCCTTCATTGGGATTGTATATTGAACACTTAATATTGAAGACTGTTCATTTCTCTTTTATTAATTTGTTTATTACTACTGTTTGTGTTGAAAGACCCTAAATGCATTTGTAAGGCTCCTCAACTCTAAGACATTTTTCTAAAACCTTACACTCACTCTCTTGGAAACGTGATAGTCACCTACACACACACACACACACACACACATGCTGGACTACTCATCCTCCTGTGTCCTTGTGAATAATCTTCAAGCATAACTCCATTCTGGGAACTGAGGCAAAGACAACCCACAGATGTTGACTCAGTTCCTGATGTATTGATTCAGTCACTGGAACAAGGTCAGGATGGCCCACAGATGCTCCCCCTTATCTCACCCAATCACGCAGCTATTCTCCTGCCCTGGCACAGACCAATTACTGCTAGTAACCCTTTGAATAAGCCAATCCAATTAGTTGAAAAACAACCCTCAGGTTCCCTCCTTGTTTCTGTGACCTTTTGCTTTAAAAGATGGGCTATAACAACTATCGAATGTCCTTCATATCCCCGAACCTGGAGGACCCTGTTATGACAGAATAAAAATCCTCTTGCTTTTGCATCAATTGTGGTTGTGTGAGTGGTGTCTGGAGCAACTCCTCCCTGATGTTTGGACTTCTAGTCCAACAGTGTGTGCCTTAATTTCTTGTCAACTTGACAAGTGGTGTCTGGAGCAACTCCTCCCTGATGTTTGGACTTCTAGTCCAACAGTGTGTGCCTTAATTTCTTGTCAACTTGACACATGGTAAGGTCATCTGGGAAGAGAGAAATTCAATTGAGAAAATGCTCTCATTAGATTGACCTGTGGGCAAGCATAAGAGAATTTTCTTGATTAATGACTGATGTGGAGGTGGTCCTGAGTTATATATATATATAAAAAATAGAGTAATCCATGGGTGCAAGCCAGTAAGTTGAGCTCCCCCATGATTTCTGCCTCACTTCTTGTCTCCAGGTTCCTGCCCTGAGTTCCTGTCCTGGCCTCCTTTAATGATGCAGTGTAAGCCAGAGGAACCCTTTTCTTCAAGTTCCTTTTGGTCGGGGTATTTTATCACAATAATAGAAACCAAACAAAGACAATGCCTGTGCATGATATGTGTTGGCATATAGCCTATGTTCCAAATCTTGTGTCAAGGTCAGAGAACAACTTTATGGAATTGATTCTCTACTTCTACCTTTATTTGCATTATTACAAAGATCAAACTAAGGTTATCAGACTTTTACAGCAAGTGCCTTTGCCCACTGAGCCATCTCACCAGCCCTTTTGTCTCTTTAGATAGGTTGTTGTACAAAGTGAAAGAAGTCTTAAATGCCTATAGTAATGGGATGTGTAATTTTAAAAAAATATTTTCTTTTGGTGTGTGTGTGTGTGTGTGTGTGAGAGAGAGAGAGAGAGAGAGAGAGAGAGAGAGAGAGAGAGAGAGAGAGGAAGAGAAGAGAGGTAGATATATAGTGTACACCTACTTGTGTTTAGGGGTACTTCTGTGTGTGCAAAGGCCAGAGGAGAGTGTCACATACCTTTTTGTATCACTTCCTTCCTTTTTCTTTTGCAGTGGGGTCTCACTGAATCAGGACCTCAACATTTTTTTCTGGCTAGCAAGCCCCAATGATCCTCTTTTTCTGTACTGGAGTGTTATAAAGGGTATGGGACCACACCTAGCTTACTGTATGGGTGCTGAGATCAGAACTTCCTCTTAATTGTTTAACAATGCTCTTAACTCTCCAGCCTGGTTCTGAATATATACTCATTATATATTTATTAGTATATGTTGATATAATATATATTCATAATTAGATTAAAAATATTGCATGTAGGTTTGTGCATGTGAGTACAGGTGCCCAAGGAGACCAAAGGCATTGGCTCTCCCTGGAACTAGAATTACAGATAAGATTGTGAGTCACCTGACAGGCAAGAATCTAAACTTGGAGATTGTTCTCTACAAGATACATTCGTTCTCATGGTACAAATAATGTACTTTTGTTACAAAGGAAACGAATATGTTAATGCCAAAAGCTTTGATGCATCAAGAATTTAATGCCATTTGGTTTACCTGTATGCTACTTTTTGCTTCCCCTGGCCGGAAATTTGTGTGCATACATTAACGTTTTGTCTTTTTATTTAAAATAAAATTTTAAGTATATGGGTGTTTTGCCCACAGGTATGATTGTGTGTCAGATTTGTTCAGTGCTTGAGAAGGCCAGAAAAGGTGTCAGATTCACTGAGACGGGAGGTATAAATGGTTGTGAGACACAGTACAGGTGCTAGGAATAGAACTGGAGTCTTCTTAAAGAGCATCAAGTACTATTAACTGCTAAGCCATCTCTCCAGCTCCAGGGTTTTTATTTTTGTTTGATTTTCAAGACAGGGTTTCTCTGTGTATCCTTGCTAATCTGGAACTTGTTCTGTAGACCAGGCTGGTCTTGAATTCAGGGATTTGCCTTTTTCTGTCTGGAATTAAAGCAGTGCACTACTCCCATCAGGCCAACCCTAGATTTTGTCTTCTGAAAATATTGGGTCAGGAATTTTGGTTTCTTATTTTACAGATTAGATTTGAGAATGTTAGAATTATGACTAAATGTCATTATGTTCCTTTGCTTAGCTGAATTATTTGCTTGTTCTTAGGAACTAGAAGGTCATCTATCTATCTATCTATCTATTTTGGTTTTTTGTGACAGGGTTTCTCTGTAGCGTTGGAGTCTGCCCTGGAACTTGCTCTTATAGACCAGGCTGGCCTCCAACTCAAAGATAACCGGCTGCGTCTGCCTCCCAAATGCTGGGATGTAAGGTGTGCACTACCACCGCCCAGCCCCTCTTTATTTTTATATTTATTAATTTATTGGTTTTTGAGACAGGGTTTCTCTGGGTAGCTGTAGCTGTCCTGAAACTCACCGTGTAGACCAGGCTGTCTTCGAACTCAGAGATTTCTTTGCCTCTGGGATTAAAAGCGTGTGCCACCATGCCTGTTCCGTTTTTTGTTTTGTTTTGTTTGTTTGTTTTTAAAGACATGGCCTAGAATTTGCCACGTAGCTCAAGTTGTCTTCAGACTCCTTTCTTCTCTGAGCCTCCAAATACTGGGATTATAAGTATATACCCTCATCTGGCTATGAGGAGCTATGTTTTGAAAGTCTTTTCCTTCTTGGTTTCTTACCTATCTTCTGTTTCTGAATTCTAGTCACAGATGTAGAGCTGAAACGACTCAAAGATGCCTTCAAGAGGACCTGTGGACTCTCATATTACATGAGTCAGCACTGCTTCATCAGGGAAGTGCTTGGGGATGGAGTGCCTCCTAAAGTTGCTGAGGTAATTTTTATGGTGCTTGGTTCCTCTCATAGTTCTGTACCAGTTTAAATTTTTTTCAATTATTTTAAATATTTATTTATTATTATGTGTATGGATGTTTTGTCTGTCTGTTCACTATGCGCCATGTATGTGCAGTAAACAGGGGAGAGTTTTGGATCCTCTAGGACTGGAGTTACACATGGCTATGAGCCACAATGTGGTGCTGGGAATTGAACCCAGGTCCAGTGCTTTTAACTGCTGAGCCATCTCTCCAGCACCCTATTTTAATTCTTTTTCTGTTACTAAATGTTTTGTTTTGAGACAGGGTCTGTCATATAGCTCAGACTGGCTTCCAACTCATGGTAGCTGAGGCTTGCCTTTAACTCCTTATCCTCATGCCTTCATCACCTAAAAGCTTGGTTTATAAGCTTCAGCTTACCTCCCTGTGTTCTTGTCTATTTGCTTTTAAAATTTTGCAGGAGTCTCTTCTTAAAAGATTTCATCTTGGGCTGGAGAGATGGCTCAGTGGCTAAGAGCTTTGCTTGTTCTTCCAAAGGTCCTGAGTTCAATTCCCAACAACCACATGGTGGCTCACAGCCATCTGTAATGAGATTTGGTGCCCTCTTCTGGCCTGCAGGGATACATGCAGGCAGAACACCGTATACATAATAAATAAATTATTAAAAAAAAAAAGATTTCATCTTGGGACTGGAGAGATGGCTCAGTGGTTAATGGCACTGCCTATTCTTCCAGAGGATCCAGGTTCAATTCCCAGCACCCAGAAGGCAGCTTATAACTCTCTGTAATCCCAGTTCCAAGGGATCTGATACTTTTACACCAATTCACATAAAGTAAAGTTTAGAAATTTAAAACAAGATTTCATCTTCCTCACAGTTATTTTTCTTGCTGAGTAGGAAACAAGTCCTAGTTTAGATGTGCTATATTCTTAAAGTTTGAATGGGAACACTGAAGACCCACAGGTTTGCATTTTCGATGCTTTTGCAACTGATATATAATTATAGACTGTTAATATGATTTCCTCCTTATTTTAAGTATCATCTCTGACATTAATTTTTTTAATGTTGTATGTTTTATAAATTTTTATTGAATGGCATTGAGTCTGTAAAATTAAACTTGTAAATGAAATAGAAGCCCCCCCCCCAAGACAGGGTTTCTCTGTGTAGCTTTGGAGCCTGTCCTGGAACTCATTCTGTAGACCAAGCTGGCCTCGAACTCACAGAGATCCACCTGCTTCTGCCTCCCAAGTACTGGGATTAAAGGTGTTCACTGCTGCCTGGCTATTTCTCATATTCTTGTTTTCCCTTAATAAGTTTATCTTGAGTGCTGTTATAGTACAAGAAATGTTGAATTTCTTTTTTTTATTTCACGATATAACAAGCAATTTACTACTATGATATTATCTAACAATTAGAAAAAGGGACGTAGCCCAGGTATGGTGGTGCACGCCTTTAATCCTAGCACTACACAGGCAGAGGCAAGTGAATCTTTGTGACAAGGCCAACCAGGCTTACACTGTGAGGCCCTGTCTCAAAAAATAAAATAATGAAGGTCGTCATAGTAATTAATAGAAAATGTTTTCAAATTCAAAGACTCTTCAGCCTTTTTTTCCCCCTCTCTGCTCCTGTACTTAAAGTCAGAACTGTCTCATGTTGCTAGGAACAATTTAAATCACAATATTTTATCTCCTTGGATTGTATATAAACATCTATTTGTACACATTCTTATTTACCTAAAAGCAGATTCGTTTCTTTAAATTGGGTTGTCTTTTTATTGGATTTTAAGATTAGATATAGGCCCTTTTATAAGATACATGACTTGCAGACAGTTTCTCCCACTCTTTTTTTAAAGAATTTTTAAAAATTATTTATTTATTATGTATACAATGTTCTGTCTGCATGTATGCCTGCCTGCCAGAAAGGGCACCAGATCTCATAGATGGTTGTGAGCCACCATGTGGTTGCTGGGAATTGAACTCAGGACCTCTGGAAGAGCAGCCAGTGCTCTTAACCTCTGAGCCATCTCTCCAGCCCTCTCCCACTCTTTATATGGTTTCTCATTACTTCATGGTGCCTTTTGAATCACAAACTTAAATTTGGCAAAGTCCATTTATCACTTGTGCTGTTCCTTTTCTTTTTAAGAAACCAGTGCTTTACCTAAGATTTACTCATGTATTCCCTAAGGGCTTTGTAATTTTAACTTTCATTCATTTAGTATTTTTTTTTATATTGTGTTAGATCCAAGTTCATTCTTACACATGTGGATATCTTAGTCTCAGGCCTCCTTGTTGAATAGACTATTCTTTCTTCACTGAATTGTCTCATAGGGCCGGTGAAACAGCTAAGCAGTTAAAAGCACTTGAACTGTCCTGATACACTCGCTATCAGTCGACCATAAGTGTAAACTAAAATCTTTATTTATGAGTGGGTAGGATGGTACAGTCCTTTAATTCGCACACTCAGGAGGCAGAAGCAGGTGGAATGCTCTGAATTCAAGGCTAGCCTAGTCTACAAAGTGAGTTCCAGGACAGCCAGTTCCATTCATAAAACAAAACTAAATAAAAAACTTTTATTTATGAATTATAGCTCATTGATTTTGTTCCAGTGTCCACCCCCAATTATCTTGGTAACTGTAATTTTAATATGTTTTAAAATCAGAAGAAAGTACCATTCTTTTAACAGTAGTCTTGTAGTTCAAGATGTTTTTGCTTATTCTGCATTCCTTGCATATCCATAAGAATTTTAGGATCAGATTACAGTTTTTGGAAAGAAAAAAATGGCTGTTAACTTGGTAGGGATTATATTGAATCTGTAGGTTCATTTGGGAGGATTATCATTTAACAATTATGTCTTTTGAACATGAAATTAGGATGTCTCTTCTATGAGTTTTATAATTTTCAATATAACAAATACCTACCAATCAAAAAGCTCCTAATGTTTACGTGATTGTCTTTTAAAAATTTATCTTCTGAACTTTTAAAAAATTGTGTGTTTATGTGTATATACACACAATCTGTGCAGGTGCCTGCAGAGACCAGAGAGGGTGTTAGATCACCTGGAACTGTACGCACAGGCAGTAGTGAAGCATTTGATGTGGGTGCTGGGAACTGAACTGCGCCAAGTGCGCTTGACTACTGAGCCAGTTTTTCAGCCCCTGAAGGGATTTTTTAAGTCTATTTATTTGTTTGTTTGTTTTTTAATACGGTATACCTGTGCGTGTGTGTGATGGAGGTCAGAGCACAATTTTCAGAAGTTGGTTCTTTACTTCCACCATGTGGTTTCTCAGGAAGGGAACTCAATTTGTCATTCTTGGCAGCAGGTGCCTTTATCTGCTAAACCATCCCATTTTAACATTATTTTGTAGTTGGCAATACTGAAAGGATTAGTAGGCAGCATTTGCTTAAATTATTTTATGAGTAGATGGAAAGCTTCTATTTCAATTCTAAATAGTAATTTCAACTTTGAAAAATTTATATTTGAAGAATGATGTCTTAATTTTCCTCCTTTTCCTCTTTTCCCTTCCATTCCCCTTCTCATGTAGCTGCCTGGAACTTGCATGTAGCTCAGACTGTTCTTCAAATCACTGTCTGCCTGCTTCAGGCTCCCCAGTGCTGGGATTATAACTGTCAGCTGCTGGCTCTGCTAATAAGAGTGTTTTTTTTTTTTGTTTTTGTTTTTTTAAAGATTTATTTATTTATTATGCATACAATGTTCTGTTAACATACACACACCAGAAGAGGCACCGGATCTCATTACAGATGGTTGTGAGCCACCATGTGGTTGCTGGGAATTGAACTCAGGACCTCTGGAAGAGCAGCCGGTGCTCTTAACCTCTGAGCCATCTCTCCAGCCCTAATAAGAGTGTTTTAAGCAGTTAAATGTTACTTGGGCATGTAGACATTAGGCCTTCTCACTTTAAAGAGGCGGGATATTGAGTATTAAGATACATTAAGCTCATCTTATAAAATAGTAGATTTGGTTTATAGCTCTTTTGTTAACTGTTTCCCGTGGCTTTAGAGTGCCCCCTATGGGCATGGTTCGGAAAACTGGTGACTAAAGCTGTAGCAAAGAGCCTGGTGTGGTGGTGCTCACCTTGTCTTAGGTTCTGTGAAGAAACACCATGACCAAAAGCAAGATGGGGAGGAAAGGATTTATGTGACATCACAGTTCATCATCAAAGGAAGTCAGGACAGGAAGTCAAGTAGGTCAGAAACCTAGAGGCAGGAGCAGATGCAGAGGCCATGGGGGAGTGCTGCTTACTGGCTTGTTCATCATGGCCTGCGCAGCCTGCTTTCTTAGAGAATCCACTACTACCAGCCCAGGGATGGCACCACCCACAATGGCTGGGCCCTTCTGCATCAATCACTAATTAAGAAAATAGCCAGCACTTGGAAGACTGAGGCAGGCAGATCTCTGTAAGTTCAAGGCCATCCAGCTCTGCAGAGCGAGGTCCAGGACAGGCTCCAAAACTACAATTTCTTTGTAACTTTGGAGCCTGTCCTGGATCTAGACCCTGCTGGCCTTGAACTCTGACCGAGCTCCGCCAGCCTCTGCCTCCCAAGTGTTGGGATTAAAGGCGTGTGCCACCACTCCCTGGCGCAGCCTGAGATTTTATGGAAACATTTTTCTCAGTTGAGGTTCCCTCATCTCAGATAACTCTAGCTTGTGTCAGGTTGACGTAAAAATTAACCAGCACAGCCTTTAATCCCAGCACTTGGAAGGCAGAGGCAGGCAGATTTTTCTTAGTTCGACACCATCCTGAAAATATGGTAAGTTCTAGGCCAGAAAAGGAAAAAAAATTTTATGGGGCTAAAAAGTTGGCTCATTGGTTAAGAGCATTGACTGCCTTTCCAGGGAATCCAGGCTTGATTTCCAGCACTAATATGAGAGTTCATAAGTGCCTGGAACTCAGCTCAGCGATCTGATATGAGGGCACTTTTCTGACCTCCACGGCGCCCTATTGCACAGCATATATACAGACAAAACACCCATGCACATAGAAATAAATCATTTGTTAAAGTTTTGGCAAAGTTGAAGCATAATTTCTTTTCTAGTGATTATCAAGTAGAGCTATGAAAAAAGCCATCTGGCTAAAATAGTTAACACTGTTAATAATTGGCTATAACCACTAAATGGGGCTGGAGTGATGGCTCAGTGGTTGAGAGCACTGACCAGCATTCAGTTCCCAGCACCCACATGGCAGCTAACAATTGTCTGTAATTCTAGTTCCAGGGGATCTGACACCCATGGCAAGACACCAACACACACGAAAACAAACAAACAAACAAACAAATAAATAATTGGCTGTTACAAGGCCTGGCCATCATTAAAAGAGGAGTGCCCTCAACCCCTGGCATGTTTCAAATTAGGTGATTGGGAAATCTAAATTACTAGATTTAAGCTTGGTGGTAGATATTATATTGTAAGATTTCTGTATGATCCTTCATATCTTTCTATGATAACTTTCCGTCTTTTTTTATTTTGAGAGTAATTTATTTCTTTGTGCATTTTTATAATAAAAAATATAAAATTGTGGTTTTATGATGTTTTTATGATGGTGAGATAAAAATATCATAAAATTAAATTTTTATGATTCCTTAAAGTTCTTGTCTAATACCTGTAGTATCTGTGTCACAGTTTGGTAATTACTGGTTGTTATTTTCTAATTGAGTAAATATTTTCTTGGTCTTCTATATTGAGGAATTTTGGATTATAGTCTAGACATTTGTAATGTTCAGAGATGCTGAGTCTTGAGATGTAACTATTTTTTATCAGATCATGATGTCAGTGGACTTAGGATATAGCTTTGTACTTGTCTTCTCTTGCTTATTTTACAATGTCATTTATCTTCTTAAAGCCTGTACAGCCCTGTTTGGATTTATCCTACAGTGGCTAGTCTTAGACTCAATTTTAGTTCAGACTGGTTTATCTTTTAGGGTTAGGCAGACCCAGAAGTTACAAAGAACAGTTTTCCTGCTCCTTCCTCCTCTTAGTATTTACATGAATTTCCTTTTCGTTGGAGCTCCTATTTCTAGTCCTATCAGAGATGGAGACTTATCTAGCCTTCTGTGCCACACACTTCTTGAATTTGTAGCCAAGGAGGAGATATAGGGGGAAGGAAGACAAGGGGGAAGTCAGTGGTTAAGAGCACTGTTGCCTGGCCTTCCAAAGGTCCTGAGTTGAGTTCCCAGCAACCACACGGTGGCTCACAACCATCTGTAATGAGATCTGGTGCCCTCTTCTGGCCTTCAGGCATACATGCAGACAGAATACCGAGAATACTGTATACATAATAAAGAAATAGATTAAAAGAAAAGAAATGGGAATTTGTCCCATTCTCTTGGGACTGTAGTATCTGTGATAAATTACATAATATCTTCTAAAGATTCCCAGATCCTAGTTCCTGGAAGTTACATGTAGAATGTGTCTGGAATTCTAGAAATCTGGGATGTTTAAGAAATTCAAGTTTATCACTTCTCACCCTATGTGAAATTATTTCTTTTAGAATTAGAGAAACTCTTAAGTTAGCACTATTGGTAGATTCGTGTAGCCCTGCATTCTTAGTCATTTGCTTAAATGTCAGTTTGAGATATTCTTCAGATGATTTTGAAAATTTATTGTGAAAAAGTTATTCCAGTACTAATACTGAAGATATTTACTATCTTTTGTTTTGTGATGAGTGAAGCATTATCATTGCCCTTGATTTAGCAAAGTGAAACTGTTGATAACAATGTTTAAACTGTCATAGAGTTTATCAAGTTTTGCTTTTCCTCTTTCCTATATTTATTTAATAGTTGAGTGATAACAGTGTGTAGGTCAGTACAAGGTACTGAAGATTCTAGGTTACAATATGAGCTGGTATGAATTTAAAAAAAAAAAAAAACCTTGGTCTGAACTTGTCTGCCTTTTACTTTGCAAGGGTTCTTGCTTACAACGAATTTTACATTTAAGAAAATAGGAGTACTGAGGGCATGGCTTAGTAATTAGAGCAGGTTGCCTTATTGGCAAAACCTCCCAGTTTCTCATCCTGGCACTGAGAGAGAACGTAGGTGAACAGTATGCTATTAGGTTAGGTATTTTTCTGTCTTGGGCTTGTGGAAACCTAATTTTCCTTTGGAACTGGGAGCATTATTAATGGGATGAAGAAGATATGTATCTGTGGGAGTTTGTTTGTTTGGTGGCAGTTGGCTAGCTTTTAGTTGTTTGAAACAAGGCCTCAGACTTACTATATAACAAGGAGTGGTCTTGAACTACTACTGATCCTTTATTTTCCGAGTGCTGGGATTCAGGCATACACTATCATGACAAATTTTCAGAGGTCTTTTACTACTACAACTACTACTATTTTTATTTTGCTTGTGCGTGTGCATGTGTATGTGCATGCGCGCATGTGTGTGTGTGCATATGCATGTGCTGTGTGTGCATGTATTAAGTTTTATGTACTTTTTATAACTTAGTTCACATCTGAACTTCATGGTTTGATAACTTGTGTTTTCTGTAAGGTATATGCCTTTTGGTATAATAAGACAGTTGAAACCATATGCAGTATAGTTTGCTGCTGTCCAGCCAAAGTTCCTTTGGTTCCTGGTTCTCATTGGGTTGGGATTGGAATACTTAGAACATCGTTTTGAATATTTAACTTAGTTAATATTTTTTTTTTTTTTAAATTCATACCAGCTCATATTGTAACCTAGAATCTTCAGTACCTTGTACTGACCTACACACTGTTATCACTCAACTATTAAATAAATATAGGAAAGAGGATATAGGAACTCGCTCTGTAGACCAAGCTGGCCTCGAACTCAGAGATCCACCTGCCTGTGCCTCCCAAGTGCTGGAATTAAAGATGTTTGCCCCGACCAACTGGCTAATTCATCAAGTTAGCATGGTGCATTTTCTCATTAGATCTGTATGTTTATTTTTAATAGTTTTATTAGCGTATATTAACTAAATTATAAACTCATTTAAATGTGTTTGAGGATCCTTTTGTTTTATATCCCACAGAAACCAGTAGCAACTCCTTTTTACTGATGCTATCTATTAAAAAGGGTTTTGGTGGGGCGGTGGAAAGAAAGAAGGAAGGAAGGAAGTAAAGAAAGAAAGAAAAAAAAAGAAAGAAAGAAAGGGTTTTGTTGTTTTAGCTGAAGTAAAATTCCTACTACTAATTTTCATTGCATTTTCCCCTTCCCATCCACTTTCTGAAGGTCAAGACTTTTTGTAATAATTCCTTGGAAAAATACTAAGCTCTTACGAAGCCATATATTTGAAGGATAGTAAGGTATTCATTTACTATCCTTGAACTGTTTGACATTAGTCACAGTATTAGTTACTTTTATGCTGATGTGACCGAGTTCCTGATAAGAAGCAACTTAAGGAAAAGTTTTATCTTGGTTTATAATTGGAGGAAGTCCTGGTCATTAGGGTAGAGAAAACATGGTAGCAGGAATATGAGAGTGCCATTCAAATTGTGTCTCCAGTCAGTAGACAGAGAGACGTGAATACTGGTGCTCAGTTTTCCTTTTTCTTTCTATAATTACCAGTCTCTAGTTTGTAGTATGGTGCAGACCACCTTCAGGGTGGCTCATCCCTGTTCAGTTAGACCTCTTTAGAAATACTCTCACAGACAAGCCCAGAAGTAGCTCGTAGGTGACACTAAATTCATCAAGTTAGCTTTTTTTTTTTTTTTTTTTTGGTGGGGGCAGTTTCTCTGTGTAACACTAGCCATCCTGGAACTCGCTCTGTAGACCAAGCTGGCCTCGAACTCAGAGATCCACCTGCCTGTGCCTCCCAAGTGCTGGAATTAAAGATGTTTGCCCCGACCAACTGGCTAATTCATCAAGTTAGCATGGTGCATTTTCTCATTAGATCTGTATGTTTATTTTTAATAGTTTTATTAGCGTATATTAACTATATGCAATAATAGATTTTGTTCTTAATTTTCGTATACATATGTAATGTATGTATTTTGATCATTCCCCTTTATCCTCTCTTATCCCCTGCTGTTCTTAGTGATCCCTTTCCGCCTCCCAGCTAGTCCTCTTTATCTTTCTTTGTTTGTTTTTTGTTTGTTTGTTTTTTGTTTTTTTCTTTTGAGAATGGGCTTTTCTGTGTAACAGCTCTGGCTGTCCTGGAACTCATTTTATATGCCAGGCTAGCCTCAAACTCACAGAGATCCACTTCCCAAGAGCTGAGATTAAAGATGTGCACCACTACCGCCCAGCTTGTGCTCTTATTCTTTAATTTTTTAAAAAAAGATTTACTTTTTATTTATGTGTATGTGCATGTGTATACTTGTTAGTATATACACATGTCTGCATTTTAGTGCCTGTAAAGGCCAGGATTGGGTGTCAGATGCTCCAGATCTGGAGTGACAAGCAGTTGTGAGCCAGCCAGTGTGAGCCATCAGAACTTGGATTCTCTGTAAATGCAGCAAAGTCTCTTAACCTTAGAGTTGTCTCTCTCCAGCTTCCTATCTTAATGTTTTTTTTGGTTTTGGTGAGCCAGTGAGTTTAATTAGGGTTACCTACAAGAGCATTGGCAACTTAACAGTTGCTGTATCACTGAAGAAAATTACTATTCCTCTCCTAAGCAACCATTAATTGCATATTAATCTTCAAGGAGGGGTTAGGCAGGACCTCTGTATCTCTTGTCATCTCCAATGATGGAATGTTGACAGGCATTTCTAAGAGAGTTTTAGGCTGTATCATGACCAGAAAATATGTGTGCATTCTATCCCTCCCTTTGGATCATGTGTTCTTTTTGCTTCTTTACAGTGTTCCCTGAACCTTGGAAAGGATGGTAGTGATATCCTGCTTATGGCTGTGCATTTTACTAGTCTGTTGTTCTCAGGGTTACACACTTTGCAGTAATTGCCACCCACTGCAACAAGAAGCTTCTCTGACTGAAGCCAATGGCAGTACTGACTTGTGAATATAAGCATAAATATTTTGAAGTCAGTTTGATAGGCATATCATGTCAACTTAGCAAAACATCAGCAGTAGCATCCCCACTGGGGCCTATCCTCTTCTTAGCCCTGTACTTTTCTAAGTTTATAGTACCATCTCCTTAGGCCTTCATAGAACATCATGCTACAATAGCCACGGTGGTTAGTTTTCTCTTCTAACAGATGATAATAGTTAAACCCAAATCTTAAAATAGCATAGTTAGCACATGGTACAGGAAGCCCAAACAAAAACAGTTTACTTGAAAATGAGCTTTGGACCTGGTGTGATGGTATAGGCTTGTAGCACTGGGGAGGCAAGAGGGAAATCAAATGATGTCATCATATCTGCCTCCTGAATCTTGGGATAACTGTTGTGTGCCACCATGCCTGATTCAGGTTTATTATTGCATTCCTATACTTACTTTCAAACTTAATTAGTTCATAATATAGGTGAAAATACAAACATTTGTAGTAGTAGGCTTTTAAATCATCTTATAGTTATTATTGTTAAATACTCAGTATTTTTGTCACATTATAATTCAAGTAGAATTCTGGAGTTAGCCAAGGAAAATTTGATTATAAATGATTGAAAATGTTTCTTATATTTTAGTCATTTTAATAAATGACTGATTAATATACTTGTAAGTTGAGAATAGTTTCTTTGTTTCTTAATCACTAGAAGGATTTGTGAATTATTTTTAAAAATATCCTTAAGGTTAGAGCTTGCTTAATTTTCAGTCTGAATTTTCTAGGTAATTTCAATCTGAATTATCTAGTTAGTTCTGTGAGGCTATAGATTTGGACAGGATGAAGGACTCACATGCTAAGTCAGACCTCAAGCGAGTCACTTCTCTTTAAAGGGGACTACTGACCTTCAAGAGGACAGAGAAATGTACCTTGTAGAGCGTTCTATGTCTGTATTTGAAAAATAAGAAAATACATTTTTCCTTCCTAAGTAAAGTGTACATTAAAACTATCTGTCGTTTATAGTATGATAGCATTTGATAGATTTAGAAATTATTTTCCTAGCCCCATTAAATTCCCAAAAGTAATTCAACCATACCCATGTAACCATTTTTTTCTATTTGCATACTTCTTTCTCTTGAAATGTGATTATCAAGATCAGACACTGGAGAAATGGCTCAGTGGTTAAGAGTGTTTCTGCTCTTCCAGAAGGCCTGAGTTCAGTTCCCAACACCCACATCACTACTGCCTTTATCTTTAGCTCCAGGGACTCCAGCTTCTTTTGTGGCCTCTGGGCACCCATATACACATGGCACACACCCATAGACTCATACATATACCTAAACAAATCTTTAAAACAGCCAGATACTATGAAAAATACTCTTTTGTAAAAGGTCATTGTTGCCAGTTGGTGGTGGTGCACACCTTTAATCCCAGTGCTTGGGAGGTAGAGGCAGGTGGGTCTCTTTGATTTTGAGGCCAACCTGGTCTACAGAGCGAGTTCTAGAATAGCCAGTGCTATTACAGAGAAACCCTGTCTTGAAAAACCAAACCAAACAAAACAAAAAAAAATGGGAGGGGGGGAGAGTTCAAAATAAGAGATAATGTTTTCTCTATTTTGGTTGAAAATAGAGCTAATTTTTGTATAATATATTCTGATCATGGTTTCTTCTCCTCATCGCCTCCTAGATCCCTTCACCTTAATCCCTCCCAGCCTTAAAATTCCACCCCCTTTTTCCTCTCTCTCTAGAGAAAACAAGAAAACAAATGAAAAAGACAAGAATAAAACAAAATGAACATATTTTGTTGAACAAAATAACAACAACAAAAACCAGAGACCACAAAAAATGCATATGCATACAGACACACATACACACACAAAACCTATAAAAACATAAAATCTAAAACCATAATATACAAGCATAGAACCAGTAAAGTTAAATAAAGCTGGGTGGCGGCGGCTCATACCTTTAATCCCAGCAAAGGAGGGACAGAGGCAGGCAGATCCCTGTGGCTTCAAGGCCAGTCTAGTCTACAAAGCATTCCATGGCAGCCGGAACTGTTATACAGAGGAACCCTGACTCAAAAAACAAAACAAAAATATGAGATCAAAAATACCTTTTAAGTTCATTTTGTGTTGGCCATCTACTACTGGTCATGGGGCCTGCCTTGAAGTATGGTTTTTTTTATACTCAGTGAAATTACCTTGGAAAAGTTTTCCTTTGCAAGCCATCATTAACTGGAGGTAGCTTCTTGGTTGGGAATGGGAGCTTGTGTCTACTTCCCCATTTCAGCGCTGGGACCCCCATCTTGTTTAGGGTCTGTACAGGCCATATAGCATGCTGCCACATCTCTGAGTTCCAATGTGCTTTGGTTCCATCTTAGTTAGGGTTTATTATTAGTTACTGCTGTGAAGAGACATCATGACCACAGCAAGACTTATTAAAAAAAAAAAAAAACAGAAAAACCTTTTAATTGTCATGGCTCACTTACAGTTTTAGAGGTTCAGTCCATTATCATTGTAGGGAGCATGGTGGAGGCATGTGTGCAGACATGGTGCTGGCTAGATCTGGGCTTGAAGGCAACAGGAAGTTGACTGAAACACTGGGCAGTATCTTGAGCATAGGAAACCTCAAAGCCTGCCCCCACAGTGACACATGTCTTCCAACAAGGCCATACCAACAAAACTATACCTTCTAATAGTGCCAGTCCCTATGAAATTATAGGGGCCAATTATATTCATCCTACCACAAGTCCTGTCTTGTCTGGAAGATACTGTTTTCTTCTTGTCATCCAGCCCCTCTGGCTCTTACAATCTTTCCAGCCTCCTCTTTTGCAGAATTCCCTGAGCCATGAGGGGAGGGATTTGGGATTGACTGTTACAAGATCTCTCAATCTCTGCTCTTTTTTCAGTCGTGTGTCTTTGTAGTTCTTATCTACTGTAGGAAGAGGCTTCTCTAATGATGGCTGAGTGAGGACACTGATATATAGGTGTAGCAGAATGTCATTAGGCATTATTTTATTGTTTGTTCCTTTAGTGGAACAACAGTGTTTGGTTTTCCCCTAGGTTCCCTCACACAACCATGTCCACCCAAAGCTTACTATTGATTAGATATTTCCTGGAAAAATCATTTCTTCATTAAGAAATTCAGATCTGCCAAATTTGCCTGAGAAACTGAATTTAATAGAATAATATTTGTAAAAGAAAAAATACGTGCAAAAGATTGTTTGCCTGGAAAATGTTTTTGTAGATAAAAATGAATTGATGAATCACATGTTCACCCAAAATTTAAATGGAAAGTATTTGTCCTTATGAATATTACATAAAGTTTAAGTTTTAAAGACATTAACTTGATGCCACTGACTATTTACTTTTGTTTTCCTTCAAAATTAGGGATTGAGCCCAGAGCCCTGCACATGCCAGAACAGTGCTTTATGAACTAAAATATATCCCCTAACCAAGTCCTGCTGACTTTTAGTCAGGTGCTTTAAAAGGTATATTAAAGTTTACTCAGAAAAAGTATTTTCTGAAGCAATAGCCATGAATTTATATCCCAAATAGCTGAGATTATAGGCCTGTACCACCAAGCCATGTCTTGCTCCTTTTGTTTTGTATTGAGACAGTGTCTCACTGTGTAGCTCTGGTTGGCCTGGAACTCACTATATAGACCAGGCTAGCCTTGAAACTCATAAAGATGTACCGGCCTCTGCTTGCTGATCATTTGGATTATAGACATGCAACACTCTGCTTAGCCCTTGTTTATTTTACATGTGTAATGCCATGATGTACATGGTGAAGATCAAGAAAACTTGCAAAAGTTGTTTCTTTCATTTTATCTTGTGGGTTTAAGGGATTGAGTTCAGGTTGTCAGACTTAGGGGTGAGCTCCCTTAACCACTGAGTTGTCTCACTAGCCCATACTGTGTGTATGTGTCTGTCTGTCTGTCTGTCTGTATGCATGTATGTATTTTGGTTTTTTGAGACAGGGTTTCTCTGAGTAACAGTTCTAGCTGTCTTGGAACTAGCTTTTATAGACCAGGCTGGCCTCGAACTCACAGAGATCTGCCTGCCTCTGCCTCTACCTCTCGAGTACTGGAATTAAAGGTGTGCACCATCACCACCCAGCCATATTTTTTTAAAAGATCGATTGATCTGTCTGTCTGCCTGTCTGCCTGTCTGTCTGTCTGTCTATCTATCTATCTATCTATCTATCTATCTATCTATCTATCTATCTATCTATCTATCTATCTATCATGTATGTAGTGTTCTGTATTACTTCAACCAAGAAGAGGGCACCAGATCTCATTATAATTGGTTGTGAGCCACTATTTGAATGCTGGGAATTGAACTCAGGACCTCTGGAAGAGCAGCTAGTGCTCTTAACCTCTGAGCCATCTCTTCAACCCCATACATAATTTTTGAGTAAAAATTTTTAATAATGAATAAGTAATTTGTAATAATTTTGAATAAGTCCCTTTTATGTCTAGTTTTTATTCTATTATAAATAATTAATAAATTCTGTTAATTTTTTTGTGATTTCTTTAGAATTCTGAAAATTAGGGAATGTTCTTTGTAATCACAGTAATAGGTGTGTAAGTGTAGTCGAAGTTAAAGGATACTCTATAACTGCATAAATTCTTTATCAAATTATTGCAGCTATTAAAGGAAGTCATCTCCCTCCCCCTACCCCCTGCCTTTTGGACATTGATAAGGATCCAAAACAAAATAAGTGGTCAGTTGTGTCATCCTGTAATGTGTGCGTGTGTTAGAGTAGATGGGCATATCAGCTGAGTGTTGTAATAAGGTACAAAAGAAGAGAGAATCATTATCATTTCACTAAAACTAATCAGTGCCTTGTCTGAAGATAGAGACAAGGTTTAGTTAAGGATGATGATACCTCCTGTCCTTGATAACTGAAGCATCTCTAAGGTTGGCTTTCTCACTTTTTTCTTCAGGTGATTTACTGTTCTTTTGGTGGAACATCCAAAGGGCTACACTTCAATAACTTAATAGTTGGACTTGTTCTCCTTACAAGAGGCAAAGATGAAGAGAAAGCAAAATGTAAGTTATTTTATTTTAAGTGATAATAGTATCATATGTGCGGAATAATTTACTGAAAAATCTGAAAGGCAAAGATTGTAATGGCTATTTCTCTAAAGACACACAGCTGACCAATAAATAAGAACTTCAAAACTGTTCAGTGTAGCTATTCATCAAAGTCAACTAAAACTACTGAGATACTACATCACGTTTTAAAATATAATAACAGTGCCAACGTTTATAAAAATTGCAGTCTGTTGTTGGTTGTTTTTACTCTTTGCTCTTTTTGTGGGGCCCACCACCCAACTCCCAAATAAATAAATACACAGGCTTATTGTTACTTACAAATACCAGGTCTTAGCTTGGCTTATTTCCAGTTAGCTTTTCTTAACTTAAATTATCACATCTACCTTTTGCTTCTAGACTTTTTCCTTTTCTTACTTCTGTATATCTTACTTTCACTTTTACTGTGTGGCTGGTTCTGTGGTTGGGTGTCTGGCCCCTGTTGCCCTCCTCTCCTTGTTCTCTTGCTCCTTCATCCTTTCTTCCCAGATTTCTCTTCTTATTTATTATTCTCTCTGCCTGCCAGCCCTGCCTATCCTTTCTCCTCCCTTGCTATTAGCTGTTCATTTTTTTATTAGATCAATCAGGTTTTTTAGACAGGCACAGTATCACAGTATGTTTAACTTCATAGAGTTAAACAGATGCAACATAAAAGAATGCAACACATCTTTACATCATTAAAACAGATGTTCCATAGGATAAACGGGTATAACACATTTTAAAATATATTCCACAACAGCTGTCCTTTGCTTTTTGGAGTGTAAAATGATAGTGTGGTCACTTTAGCTTTTGTTTTTATTCACTTATTTTTGGTGCTGGGAATTAAACTCAGGGCCTATCTGGATGGATAAACAAAATGTAAATTTCTGTACAATCTAGCCTTACTTTACAAGGAAAGGAAGTCAAGTGCTGATTGGTCCATGCTAAAAACATAGATAAGGCTTAAAAATGTTTTACTGAGGGGTTGGAGAGTTGGTTCAGCAGTTAAGAGCTTGTATTACTCTTCCAAAGGACCTGAGTTTGGTTCCAGCACCCATGTCATGAGTCTCATGACCGCCTGTAACTTAAGTCCTAGAGGATCTGACATCCTCTTCTGTCCTCTTATATATCCTATATGCACCCATGTGCAAACACACACACACGTAAATATCTTTAAAACATATATTCATATATTTAAAACGTATTTGAGCCAGGCAGTGGTGGCACATGCCTTTAATCCCAGCACCCTGGAGGCAGAGACAGGCAAATCTACAAGAGCTAGTTCCAGGACAGCCAGAGCTGTTACAGAGAGAAACCCTGTCTTTTTTTGGGGGGGGGGGGGATTCTGTCATCTGCGTTACACATCTTGATGTCTTTTTTAAGAAAGGAAACAGTTTGCTCTGTTTGATAGCATATCCCTATAATCCCAGCACTTGGGAGATAGAGGCAAGAGGATCAGTAGTACTCCAGGGCTATCCTCAGCTACATAGCAAGTTGGAAGGCTGTATGACTCCCTGACGTTTTTGTTTTGTTTTGTTGGTTGGTTTTTTTGAGACAGGTTTCTCTGTGAATCCCTAACTGTCCTGGAACTCACTCTGTAAGCTAGGCTGGCCTCAAACTCAGAGATCCACCTCCTCTCCCTCCCAAGTGCTGACTGAAGGTATGTGGCACCCCTGCTGGCATGACACCCTATCTCTAAAAACAAAAAGGAAATGTGATGAATAATTCTTACATCTTTTCAAAATCCTAGTATTGCTGCCTTTCTTAGAGATGAGTGCTCTCAAAAATGTAATGACCTTTCATTCCCCTTTGAACATTTTTATGTCTTTTATTTATATCTGTAAACATATCTTTAATAAGAGTTTGGCCTTTTTTCTGAATATCATTTTACTTAATGCTTATTCATCTTGAAGTACATATTCTGTTTAACTGCTGTATGGTATTGCATTATCTGTACTCATACATCTCAGTTTGTTTTCTCAATAAATGTTTATCTTGTTTCTAATTTTTGCTCTTACAAACAATAGTTGAGTGAACATACTGCATTTTGCGCACAAGTATCAACATTTCTAAAGGTTAAAATAGGATTGTTTAGAATTAGAGTTTCTGACCTATATCTTTACTCTTTCTAGATTTTGGCAAATCCAGAATGGTTACATTTATTTGTATACTCATTCACATTTTTTTGGGACAGGGTTTCTTTGTGTAACAGTCCTGATTGTCATGGAACCACCACCCAGCCCCATTTTCTTTCTTTCTTTCTTTCTTTCTTTCTTTCTTTCTTTCTTTCTTTCTTTTTTTATTTTTTGCTTGTTGTTTGATTTTTTTTGTCTTTGCCTCCACAGTGCTGGGATTAAAGGCATGTGCCACCATCCCCAGGCCAGGATCTTTTATAATATGTGAATGAGGCCGGGTGGTGGTTCGATCCTGTTTCTTCTAGTCTTTGCTAGCACTTGGTATTAATCACATATATGAAAAAAAAACCACAATTATTTTGAAGAGTAATTTATACAGACAGGCATGGTGGCACACACTTGTAGTTATAGCTCTCAGGAGGCTGAGGCAGGAGTATTATAAATTCAAGACCAGCCTGTGCTACATAGACTAACCCAGCCAAGACTACAGAGCAAGACTCTCTCAAAAAGAAGAACAGGAGGAAGAGGATAATGAAGATGACAACAATAATAATAAGTTGTACTTATAAAATGCAGTTAATTGTGTCTTTCTCTTCTTTTCCTACTTCTACTAACTGTACTTGATGTATGCTAAGATTAACTTATTTTTCTTTCTCTTAGATATTTTTAGTCTTTTTTCAAGTGAATCTGGGAGCTATGTCGTACGGGAAGAAATGGAAAGAATGCTCCATGTGGTGGATGGTAAAGTCCCAGATACAATCAGGAAGTGTTTCTCGGAGGTATACTTAAAGATTTATATTTCGTTTCTTCTTGTTGATGAAGTGTTAACTCTTAGTTTGTGGTAAATATGGCTATGATGGATGCTTGCGCACAGAGGATTCTTAGTATTTTTATATTCTAATGATTAATGTTTCAACTCCTTTATGTGCTGTGCTCAATAAAGAGTATTTGTATTATCTAATAATTCTACAGGAAAATAAAGTGGAATAAGGGAAGAAATGTTGATAGGGTGGAGGTGAGTGTTGTCTTTTTAAGATAGCTAGGAAAATCTGTCCAGATAAAGTGAAATTCAAGAGTTTATGTCTCAGATGGGTGTGATGGCACATACCTTTAATCTCTGCACTTGGGAGGCAGAGGCAGGTGGATCTCTGTGAGTTTGAGGCCAGCCTGATCTACAAAGTGAATTCCAGGACAGCTAGGCCTATTAAACAGAACACAGAGAAACCCTATCTCAGAAGGACCAAAACAAAACAAGCAAACAAACAAACCAAGAGTTCATGTCTCTCATTGCTGCTGTGTTTGTGAACTAGAAAATCCTCGATTCTGGGACTGAAGAGATAGCTCAATGGTTAAGAATGCATGCTACTCTTCTAGAGGACCCTAGTTTGAGTCCTGGTTCCCAATTTGAGTGGTTCACAACAGCTCCAGAGAATCAGGCACTTTGCTCTGTGGGGGCACCTGCCCTTATATGCACATACTCATATACATAATTTAATAATAATAAACTAAAACTTTAAAAAAGAGAAAAATCCCCAATTCTACTATAAAGACAATTACTTGTTTATAGTTACATTATAATACTACACACTCCCACACAGATACACTGACACTGTTACCCATGCAGGCTCCTTGCGGAGATTATAGGTGTACACTAGATCTATTTAGCATTTTCATGTGTTCAGTACTATAGAATAAACTTCTATATTTTGGTTCTGCCATACTTACATGAAATTACTGTAATAGTATTTTAGTACTTCAGTACAAATTGAGCTATACTTTGTTTCTTTCTAGTAACAGAAATTGCTGATCAGAAAAAAAATCTTTGCAAATTGAATTAATGGATTTCACAAAGATAGCAAATGTATTAATATTCTATTCTTTTCAGAGAAAATGATAATAGTTTTGCATTTAACTTATTAGGCTTATTCAGACATTATTTTTGCTGATGGGAACTAAAAATGATTGGCCACCTGTCCCTTAAAATTATTGACAGTAGCATATGCTTTAGGTGGTAATTAGTGCTCTAAGGAAATTAAGTAGAATAAGAGGTAGGTGCTGGTGGGGATAAAGCAGCTAAAGTTCTCTTCTGTATGTGATAACTATGAAATTCTGTCAGATAAAGTGAAACTCAAGCAAGGATTTATATTCATGAGGATACCTACCTCCCTGAAGAGAGTACAGTAAAGACTCTGAGGTGGAAGTGTGTTTTTCTCTGTCAAAGAAGCAGTAAGGCCCATTTAGTTGGAATAGAATTAGCAGTGGAATAGTAAGAATCAAAGTGGGATTATTGGGGCATTGAGGATGTCTATTAGTTACTTTTTTATTGCTGTAGCAAAAAACCATGACCAAGGCAACTTACTGAAAAAGTGTTTCGTTGAGTTTAGTTTCAGAGGTTGGAGTTCATGGTGGTGGAGCGAAAGCTAGAGGCAGGAACAGTTTAAGGCTCATATCTTGAGCCACAAAACACTATATGAGAGAATGGGAATGGTGGGAGGCTTTTGAAGCCTCAGAGCCCACCCCCATATGATACCCCTTTCTTACAAGGTCACACCTCCTAATCTTTCCCAAACAGTTCCATCAACTGGTGACCAAGTATTCATACTTGTATATGCTATGGTGGCTATTTCATTCAGACCACCATCGGAGCTTATAGTGTGAGTCTTTGATTTTTACCTTAAGTAACATAGAGACCCTTGGAGGTTTTGGGCACATGAGTAATGCATAAGGTCCTTCTCCCTTTCCCCCCTCATTTTAAAATTTACAGTGCTAGCAATTGAACACAGAGCTATATGCTAGGCAAGCATTCTACCATTGAGCCACGTCTCCAGCCCTTTTCATTTTTATGTTAGATAGGGTCTCCATAAATTAGTTAGGCTAACTTTGAACTTTCTTTACAGTCCAGGCAAGCCCCAAACTTGCTATCCCCTTTCATTTTTCTTTAACTTTTAAGTAGCTGGGATTATAGAAATGCCTACTACACTGGCAAGATGGCAGCATTCATTTTTTTCAGACAGGATCTAATGTACCCCAGGTGGGAGTCCTGGTAGGAGGCAGTGATTATTTAGATCACAGAATATAGCAGTGAGATAGGGAGCAGTTATTAGATTCTATACTTATTTTTAAATGTTTTTAAATTTCAGTTGTTATTGTGTATGTATATGATGAGTGTGTGTGTTTGTTGGTGTCATGCTGTGGGATGTTTACATATGGAAGTCAGGACTGCTTTGTGGAGTTGGTTCTTTCCTTCCATCATTACTTGGGTTCTGGAAATGGAGCTAAGGCCACCAGGTTTGCTTAGTCAGCACTTTTACTTTCTGACCATCTTGCCAACCCTCCTGAGAGTCTGTCTGTTTTGAAGGTAGACTTACAGAATCTTTTCTTGTTTAGGTTAGAAGCTAGCAGAGACTAGAAAATCATGCTTTGAATATTTAGAGTTTCTGTTAACGGGCTATGAACTAGAGAAGGCAGTTTGGGGAGTTGACTATGATTAATTTGCTGCAATCTGCAGCCCTTTATTTGTTTTGTTATGGGGTCTCCTATGTTGCCCAGGTTGGTCCTCATCTCATATTCGATATTAAATCTGCTTTAGTTTTCCAAATATCTGGGGCTGCAGGTGTGTTCCATCATTTTTATTCTTGTTGTGTATAGTGTATGCATGTGACTATGTGATCGCATATACCTGTACACATGCATGTGGCAGAGCAGGAAGTCTTGAGACAGTGTCTCTCACTGAACCTGAAGCTTGTCTTTTAGGTGAGCTTTAAGGGATTTATTGCGCTCAAGGGATCTGCCTATCTGTCCCCAGTGCTGGAGTTACAGGCATTTGCAGACATGATTAGTTTTTGACAGGGCTGTTGTCTTAGGGTTTTTATTGCTGTGATAAAACAACATGACCAAAAGCAACTTGGAAAGGTTTACTTCAGTTTAGGTTCCACATTACAGTTCATCACTGAGGGAAGTAAGAGTAGGAATCAAGATCTGATACAGAGGTTGTGGAGGTGTACTGCTTATATTGGCTTGCTGCCTCTCTCCTGGCTGCTTAGCCTGCTTCCTTATAGTATCCAGGACCACATACCCAAGGATTGCAGCACCCACAATGACTGGACCCACCTGTATCAGTTGTCATTTAAAAAAATGCACTATGGACTCGCCTGTAGGCAAATCTTATAGAGGCATTTTCGCAATTGAAGTTTTTTCGCAAATGACTAACTTTTGTCAAATTGACAGAAAACAAGAGGGCATAGGTACAAAGAATTTGAACTTGGCTTTATTTGTTTGTGTGTTTGTTTGCTGCGATTAAAGGCGTGCATCACCACTGCCCTGCTGATTTATTTATTCTTAATCGTGTGTGTGTGTGTGTGTGTGTGTGTGTGTGTGTGTGTGTGTGTGAGAGAGAGAGAGAGAGAGAGAGAGAGAGAGAGAGAGAGAAAGAGAGATGTAGTCATTGGATCTGTTATAGGCAGTTGTGAGCCACCTGATGTGGGTGCTAGGAATTGATCTCTGGTCCTTTGGAAAAGTGATGTTGTGCTCTTAACTGCTGAGCATCTCTCAAGCACCCCCTTTTGGTTTTGTAAAAATTTATTTATATAGCCATGATTGACTAGATGATCATTGGTGATCAAATCAGACTTCAGCCTCTTTTCTTCCCCAGTATTTGGCAGATGGGCTTGAAATTAATCGTTACTATCAAACTTGTAATGGTTATTTAGTGAAGATACCTAGTGGCTGTAAGCTGTCATACAGCCTAGTAACAAACATATTTTATAGAGTTCAGGAGTTTTTAGGTATATGTTAGGAAAAAGGAAAGAAAACCAAGTACAGAATTCATAAAATCATAACCATTTTTTAAAAAGCTAGTTGTAATAAATGATTCCATAACTTTTAAGATTTATCCCAGTATCTTAAGAGTTAATGGTGTAAAAAGTGTGAATTTATACTCCTTTATTTTTAGACAAACATGGTTAGAGTAAGAATAGGATGATAAAATCCTTAATCCCTAACATGTTTGCAGTGTCTTCTTGTGTCCATGTCTCAAGTTTGAAACAAGACTGTCAGTGTTGTCTCCATAGTTTGCATTACATTGATGCTAAGAGTTTTCAAGCTAGTAGGCCAAGCATATTGTTATACTTAGGAGGATCCTACTCAACAGTGCAGAAGTTTTTTTTTATTATTTTATAATTTATTTAACTTTATGTGCATTGGTGTGAAGGTGTCAGATCTCGTGGAACTGCATTTTCAGACAGTTGTGAGCTGCCATGTGGGTGCTGGGAATTGAACCCGGATCCTCTGGAAGAACAGTCAGTGCTCTTAACCACTGAGCCATCTCTCCAGCCCCCGTGTTGTTTTATATCCTTCAGCATTTCTATTAGGATTGGAGTTGCTAGGCCCCTGAATGTCAGTCTTTGTTGTATTTCCAGTGAATTTTTTCTTTTTCTCAGAGAACTATCTAGTCCTTACTAAACTTAAGAGCTATTGTCCAAGCAAAGCTTGACCTAGAGAGCAGTTTCAGCACAGTCTTGTTCAACCTAGATACTTTTTTTTTCTTTAGAGATTTAGTAAGACAAATACTTGTAAAAGACATGAAGTTGAGAGGAGTATGTGTGGAGGGGGTTTAGAGGAAGTTAGAGGGATGAGATGGGGAGGTAGAGATGAATATTTCATTGTATAACTTGTATGAAATTTTCAAATAGTTTTTTTAAAAAGGAAAGCAAGAAGTGGAAATGAATTTGTTCCTTTTGGGGGGGGTTGTTGAGATAGAGTCTCATCATGTAGCTTTGACTGTCCAAGGACCTGACCTTGCTATGTAGACCAGGCTGGCCTCAAATTCACAGAGATCCTCTTGCCTTTGTCTCTTGAATGCTGGGATTAAATGCCTACACTACTAAGCCTGTCTAACTTGTTTCTTTTTGAACTCTAATTAACTTTTGAGATCCTGATTGTCTAGTCTAGAAATGACTTCTAAATAATTGTTTTAATTTAAGTGTTTTAATTTAGGCAACTTTAGTTAAATATATACTAATTTAGATCACAAAATGCAAAAGATAAGGGATAAGTGAAAATGTGGAGTAATTATAATTTTTAAGAATAAGCGAAACACATTTTTAAAAAGACAGTTATTTTGTATGTATAATGTTCTGTCTGAATGTACTCCTGCAGGCCAGAAGAGGGCGCCAGATCTTACTACAGACAGTTGTGAGCCACAATGGAATTGAACTCAGGAAGGGCAGCCAGTGCTCTTAACCATTAAGCCATCTCACTAGCCCAAGAAACACATTTTTTATGTTTTTTATTTTATGTGTATGCTTCTTTTGCCTACATACATGTATGTGCTCTACATATGTGCCTGGTTCCTGAAGAACCAGAAGTTGGTCTTCCTGAAACTGGAGTTAAGAATTTTGTGAGCCATCATGTAGGTGCTTGGAACCGATCCTGGGTTCTTTGCATGAGCAGCCTGTGCCGTTTCTCCAGCACTAGATTTATTAAATATCAAAACAAATATAAATATAGCCTAATGGTTTTAGGATATACCTTAGCAAATAAAGTGTAGGGTTTTTTTATTATTATTTTGTTTTTTGTTCTTGTTTTGGTTTTTCAAAACAGGGTTTTTCTGGGTAGCCCTGACTTTCCAGGAACTTACTTTGTAGATGAGGCTGGCCTTGAACTCAGATATCTGCCTGCCTTCTGAGTGCCACCATGCCCGGCTTTAATGTTTATTATTGTAAGTTGACTGCATTAATGAATTGATAATAATTTAGCGCATAGATTTTAACTCAAGTGCAGCTGTTTTGTTTTTCAAAAAGCAGTTTGCTTCCCAAATACCTGTATCTGATGATGTTTAGGCAGCCCTGAGTTTAGATGTAGATGGGAAAATGTCAGCCACTGATAAGTTCCAGGCTGTTCAGGCTCTAAGTACTATACCTAAAATTATACTAAACCTGTTTTCTTATTTCAATTTCAGGGTGAAAAGGTGAACTATGAAAAATTTAGAAATTGGCTTCTTCTAAACAAAGATGCTTTTACTTTTTCTCGCTGGCTGCTGTCTGGGGGTGTATATGTGACCCTCACTGATGACAGTGACACACCTACTTTCTACCAAACTCTGGCGGGAGTCACACATTGTAAGTAGTGACACTATATTGTTTGCTTTCACCTTTAATATAATTGACTGATACTGGCAGAATATGCTCATAAAGATGGAAAGGTTTTTGTCACTGCTTTTTTCTTCCAGTTATAATGGAATGAGGTGGAGTGTAGAAAATCCAGCCCTTTACTAATTGTCCTTAATACAGCTATATTAGTTTAATCAACTATTTGTCATAGATTACCACAATTCATAACCAAAACAAGAGAAATCTAGTCTCCAGTGGCTGAAACGAAGGTATTGATAGAGCTCTGTCCCTGGTAGAGGAAGAACTCATTTTCCTTTCTACCTTCAGTAATCCCAAGCACTCCTTGGCTTATAGCTGCATCACATCTGCTTTGGTTTTCATGTGCCTTCTCTGTTTCTAAGTTCTTTTCTTTTTTCACATACTCTAAATAAGCTGACCTCAAATTTATTATGTAGCCAAGGGTAACACTGAATTTTTTATTCTCCCAGCTCTACTTCCCAAGTGCTGGAATTATAGGCATATTTCACTACTTCCAACTGTTTGCATATTTTGGGTTTGTCATTGGATTTAAGGCCCAGACTAAATCCATAACTTCATTTCAAGCTGATAATAAATTTATTATATCTTCAGGCACCCTTTTTGCCAAAAAAAAAGGACCACATTCTAAAGTTCCAGTAGATCACAAATTTTTGAGAGACACTATTCAGTTATACAATAACTGTTAAATTCTAATGTGTTCTTTTTAGTAGTTACCAAAACCAAAACCAAAAAAGAAACAAAAACAAGGAAAAACCACTCTGCTCTTGCTCTTTCCTGACACTAAGATTCCCTTTTTTCTTGCCTGTTAAATCTTGAAAACTTAAATGACATTTCCCCACCTACTTTTTTTTTTTTTTTTTTTTTTTATGGACAGGATTTTTCTGTGTAGACCAGGCTCACCTTGAACTCGCCTACCTTTGCTTTCCAAGTGCTGGGGTTAAAGGTGTGTGCCACCACTACCCACCTGGCTTTTTAAAATATGGTTTCAGGAGTTTGAACTCTGGTCCTTATGCTTGCACCAACTTAGCTATCTCTAGCCTGTGCCCCTTCTTTAAATGAAACTTTTTATTGCAGTCCTATCAGAAATCTACTTTCTCTGAGTTTCTTAATTTTTTTATTTTATTTTGTGTGTATGTATGTATGAGTGTATATATGTGTGCCACATATGTACAGAGTCAGAAGAGGCCTTGGAGTTAGAGATGGATGTGAGCCACTATGTGAGTACTGAGAACTGAACCAGGGTTCTCTGCAAGAGCAGTAAGTGCTCTTAGCCATTGGGCTATCTCTCCAGCCCCTCTCTGAGTTTTTTTAAACAACTTTTTGTGTCCCTCTTTCTCGAACTTACAGTTTACCCTATGTTATAATTATTTGAAGCAACTTATTTGTTGTCCGTACCATCTCTTCTCAATCATAGGACCCTATCCTGCCTAGTTTTATGTCAACTTGACAAAAACCAAAGTCATTTGAGAGAAAAATGCCTCCATATGCTTGGGCTTTAGGTAAACCTAAATGTAGGGCATTTTCTTAATTAATGATTGATGGGGGTGGGGCAAACTCATTGTGGGTGGGGATACCCCTGGGATGATGGTTCTAAATTTTATAAAGCTATAAGATTGAGAAAGCTATGAGGAGCAAGCCTCTGCCTCAGCTCCTGCTTCCAGGTTCCTGTCCTATATGCCTTCAAAAGTGAATGCTTTCTGTATGGAAGTGTGAATGAAATAAACATACACAGAGTAAATAAATGTAAGAAAAAGCGCAATAGATTTTTGTCATGGTTAAGCACATTTTTTTTCAGACCTGTAAATTTCAAGCTATTGTTATCATGCTTTTGCTTAAATTAAGAAACTGAATTAGAACTCAAACTCAAAGTTGTAGGCATTTTGAGTTTTTTTTTTTCCACTTTAATTGACTTTCAAGGTAAAAGGTTTCCTTATTGCACTTACACTTTATTTTGGTTAATTTTTTTCTCTCCCCTTGCTCCTCTGCTTCATATCTCTGCCTCTCAACTTCTCACAGTATCCTTTCACATCCCCCCCCTTTTTTTTTGGTCAAGACGGGGTTTTTCTGATTCCTCCTCCTTTCTAACACATTAATGTGCTCTGTGGTCTTTCCTGTCTCCCTCCTTTGAAGTGTCTTCCTCCCACCTGCTCATGTGTTCCTTTCTCTTGACCTCCACCCATGTTGCTTCTCACTAGATACAATTTTTTGTTTTATTGAGACAGGGTTTCTCTGTGTAGCCTTGGATGTCCTGGAACTCGCTCTGTAGACCAGGCTGGCCTTGAGCTCAGAGTTACCCTGCCTCTGCCTCCTGAGTATTGGGACTAAAGCTGTGTGCCACCACTGCCTGGTTAAGATACACATATTTAATAATTAGAAGTTAGGACCCATTCAAAGTTGTACTTTTTATGGTAGTAGAAATTAATTTTTTAAGAGTAGAGATTGTTATATTTTTCTATGATAACTTGCTAATTATTAAATGACTGAGTATGGCTAATTTGCATAAGGATGAAAGGATTGGGGCTAAAGATGGAGTTCATGGTAGAGAGCTTGACTCCCATGCACAAGACCTGAATTCTATCTCTTGGACTGCAAGGAAGTTGGTCAGGCATGGTGGTACATGTCTATAATCCCAGCATTTAGAAAACTGAGGCAGGAGGATTATGAACTCACTGTCAGCCTAAGCCATATAGTGAGATCCTGTTTCAAAAACAAAACAACAAAATCAAAATTGTGACAAGTGAGATGCTTAAAGCTCTTGCCTACAAGCCTGGTGACCTAAGTTCAATACCCAGAACCTATGTGACCCGGTAGAGCTGACCTGTGACCTCCACATGCTTGTGATAGTATACATGCCTACACATATGGAAAACACACAATAATAATAATAATAATAATTACTTTAATATAGGGGCTGAAGTTTAGTTGTGGCGGACCTGAGTTTAGTTCTCAGCACCCATGTTGAGAAGCTCACAGCCACCTGTATCTTCAGCTTCAGCTCCAGGGATTGGATGCCATGTTCTGGATTCCAGTGGCACCTATACTCAATGTGCACACACTCCTAAACAGACACATATGTAATTCAAAATAAATGAAAATTTAAGATTTAAAACAAGTCTGCCAAAATGAGTACAGGATTCCTAAGGATAAGTTATCTTTAAAGCCAATATTCTGATAATAGACACAATTTGAAATAGAATAGTAAATATATTATTAATTTTTACTATTGAAAATATTTTGGGGGGGCTGGAGAGATGGCTTAGAGGTTAAGAGCCCTGGTTGCCCTTCCAGATGTTTTGAGTTCAATTTCCAGCAACCACATGATGGCTCACATCCATCTGTAATGGGATCTTGTGCCTTCTTCTGGACTGCAGGTAGACATAGAGACAGAATGTTCTATGCATAATAAATAAATAAATAAATAAATCTTGAAAAAAAAATTGGAGTGCCATGATTGGTGGCACATACCTATAACCCCCAAACTCAGAAGTCTGAGTCTGGTGGATTGTGGTAAGTTTGAGACAGGCCTGGTCTATATAAAGAGTACCAGGCTACCCAGGGATATAAACTAAGATCTTATCTCAAACAAAACAAACAACGAAGACTGGGGAGATGATTCTACCTTAAAGGCCAAACCTTGGACATTTTTGCTTTTCTTGTAATAACCTTTTCTTGTTCATACTTTTTTGTAGCTTTGGAGCCTGTCCTGGAACTAGCTCTTGTAGACCAGGCTAGCCTTGAACTCACAAAGATCCTCCTGCCTCTGCCTCCCCAGTGCTGGGATTAAAGGCGTGCGCCACCACTGCCCAGCCCTTGTTCATACTTACTTAGCACACATATCTTTGGAGGTTGAAGAAACTGACTAAAATTCAAAATTGTGGAAAAATAAGTTTTTCCACACAATCTATTTTTACCTTGTTCTGTGCTAAAAGATAGCCCTAGCCAAACACTGTGGTCTGAACCTAAATTTTCCTATCTGCTGAACATACATTTTTATCACTTAAACATATGCCCAAGACCCTCCTCTCTTTTTTAAGTTCCTGTTTGTTTGTTTGGGGTTTTGTTTTGTTGTAGTGTTTTGTTTTTGTTTTTATTTTATGACATGGGTTACTCTGTGTAGCCCTGGCTATCCTGGAACTCACTCTGTAGACCAGGCTGGCTCAAATTTAGCCTCCTGAGTGCTGGGATTAAAGCTATGTGGCACCACCACCCCTAGTGCAAAATTATATTGTCTTTAAAAAACAAAACAAAACACTGTTCATTTATCATTATTGTCATTCATCGTACTTCAATGGCATAAGGCCTTGGGATATATAGCGGAACTTGTCACACAAAACAAAATAATAGACGTTAACCTTTTCCTTGGTTTTTAATTAAAGCCCCATACTTCTTTTTTTAATTGCTGTGTATCTTACCTTTGTGTTTTGTTTTTTTTCTTCTTTTTGCTACGTAGAGACTAAGGCTAGGGTACTGTGCTAGAAAAGTCCTCTACCCCGAGCTACATCCATCTCCTTAAGATTTTAAACATCAGTGTCTTCTAGTCCCTTGCCACATCTTGTATTAGAGCCTTCTTTCAGAAGGGGAAGTATATTTCAGTGACTGTAAAACCATAGACCCCCCAACTAAATCTGTGTCTCCTTCACCATCCTCTTACTTGTCCATAATGACATAAGACTTACAGCTATCCTAAGTGTTAGAGGCCATTGCTTCTGAGAGTAGGTTGTCTCCTCAAAATACTAGAGGACTATGTTACGATATAAAATACTTGAATATTGAGCCTGATCTTTTTCATGAGGATCATTCTGACATTAAAGAACTTCTAGAGCTGGAGCCTCTGTGAGGTGAGATTGATTAGAATGGCCCAAAGTCGGTCCAAATAATTGAGAATACTGGGAATATAGTATTCTTGGTAGGCCCAGGAAAAATTATACTTACAAGTGGATGTAGATTCATTCTTATTTAGCCAGTAGAGTGCAAGTTTTGTTATATATTTACTTAACACTTACAAATAAAAGGAATGTTGAATTTGTTGCTTTTTTATTTTTTAAAAAATGCCTTATTTATTATTTCATGTACATTGGTGTTTTGCCTGCATATATGTCTGTGTAAGGGTGTCAGGTCCCTTGGAACTGGAGTTACAGATAGGTGTGAGCTGCCATGTGGGTGCTGGGAATTGAACCTGGGTCCTGTCCCCCCTCCAAGACAGGGTTTTGCTGTTGCTATTGAGCCTGTCCTGGACCTAGCTCTTGTAGACCAGGCTGGCCTCGAACTCACAGAGATCCGCCTGCCTCTGCCTCCCAAGCGCTCGGATTAAAGGCATGTGTCACCACCACCCGGCTCATATATTTATTTTTAATGTGTATTGGTGCTCTGCTTCTTTTGTCTTCTTTTAGAATCGGATACTTTATATTGCTGTTTCACTACTTTAAAGAAAGCTTAGAACTTTAGTGTTTCTCTAGAGAAAAAGTTTTTTTCTATAGTCACCATATTTCATCATAAATAGACATCTTATTTAGGATTAGAGGAGAGAAATGACATCTCATTTAGATATCAGGATGCAATTCTTCTATTTGCTAATATTTTAGATTATTCTTTGTTTTTGTTCATGGCTTAGAATTGTTTTCTCTATGAATTTTTCAGATTAGAATATGAAGTAACATGCTTCTTTGTGGCATATTCATACATTTATTTTTTTTTTAATCCCACCACCACCCCTGTCTCTATGTGTACTTCCCCAGTTCAGATAACCCACTTTCTGCTGCCACGGCAAATGTAAAAGTACTACTACTGTCTTTTAAATAAGTCTAGTTATCTGGGTATTTGAAGCAGGTATTTCAGGTTTTGTTGTTGTTGCTGTTGTTGTTTATTTTATTTTGTTTAGGGGTGGGAGTTGACACAGAGTTTCTCCATGTACCTCTGGCTCTCCTGGACTTTGCTCTGTAGACCAGGCTGGCCTTAAAACTCACTGAGATCCGCCTGCCTCTGCCTCCCGAGTGCTGGGATTAAAGGCGTGTGCCACCACACCTGGCTTCTTTTCTTTTTTAAAAATTTTTATTTATTTATTTGTGGTGGGTGGGGCACATGCCACATTTGGTTGTGTACAAGTCAGAGAACAATTTGCAGGGGTGAGTTCGTTTCCTTCTGCCATGTAGGTCATCAGGCTTGTCAGTGAGGGCCTTTACCTGCTACACTATCCCACAGGTCCTTAGCTGTTAATTTGTAAATAGATTCTCTTGAGGCTTTTGTTTGTTTCTTCCTTGTTCCTCAGTGGTGAGGACTGAACGCAGAAAGAGCATCTCACTTACTAGGCAAACTGTCACTGAGCTACATTTGCCGCCTCTACTGTTGAGCTGTGTGGGTTTTTGTATGTTTGTTTGTTCATTTATGAGTTCTACTTATATGCAAATAACATTGGTTTTCTTTCTCTATATTATATTCCGTGATTTTTGTTTTCTTGAACTAGTGAAAATTTCCAAATCATGTGGAATGATAATCGAAGGGAGAAGGTTCTGCTTATGCTAGGAAATAGAAAACTAAGACCTTTATTGTCAAGTATAATAAAGTAAAATAACCACGTAAACCAAATAATCATGCTCTTCTTTTAAAACCACTAACAACATGTAGATGAAAGAATCTTTAAAAGAAAGCAAAGCTGAGTTCCATGTGAGCAAAGCTGAGTTCCATGTGAGTGAGTGACCCTTCCTAGATGGTGTGAAGGAATATAGGACGTCTTCAATATTGAGAACAGATGCTGAGCTTTCAGGGAAGGCTAGTGGAGGTAGAGAAACCAGACAAACCTGAGAGAAAACTTTTCAGATTTCAATTTGAAGAAACCGCAAATGAAAAGATCATCTACCCAGTTAGTCTCTCAATTAAAAATGTTCTAAAAACTTTAAAAAAAAACCAACAAAAAACAACAACAAAAAAATCTTATGGGAGTAAAAAAGATCAACAGTAAGCCAGGTGGTGGTGGTACACACCTTTAATTCTAGCACTCAAAAGGTAGGCAGAGCTCTGAGTTTCAGGACAGCTAGGGCTACACCCTGTCTTGAAAAATAAAACAACAACAACAACAACAAAATATCAGCAGTTAGCCAGGAACTAATGGGGAGGAAGGGTGAATAGGAAGGAAGAATACAGAAGTTTTTTTAGGGAAGTATGAAGTTACTTTGTGATATTACAATAGTAGATAATAAGTCATTTGCCCAGACCAGTAGCACACAACATCAAGAATGACCTCTAATATAAATCATGTAAATTATGGACTTTATTTGAAATCATGTCGGTGTATTTTCAGCAATTATAAGATGTATCACTCTGGTGTGAGGTGTCACAAAGTTTATGAAGATAAGGGTATGTGGCAAATTGCTGCCTTTACTCTGCTTTTGAAAAAATGTCTATTTACGGGGGCTGGAGACATGGTTCAGTGGTTAAGAGCACTGCTTGCTCTTCCAAAGGTCCTGAATTCAAGCAACCACATGGTGGCTCACAACCATCTGTAATGAGATCTGGTGTCCTCTTCTGGCCTGCAGGCATACATGCAGAATACTAAGAATACTGTATACATAATAAATAAATCTTAAAAAAATCTATTTATAAAACAGAAAAAGACCTTGCAATCTTATCATTTCAGGACATCAGAATTTTGAAATCTCAAATCTTAAACTCTGTCTCTTAACTCATGATTCCAAAGTCCCAGTGTTTTGTTTTTGTACACCACAGTTTTTTTACATTTGATGTTTCAAAGACTTAATAAAAAGATTTACCAAGTGCTTTCTGAAGAGGCCAATAGTAAATAATTTGAAGCCTGTGGACATTACCTAGAAATTAATATCACCATTACAACATAGTAGTTATCTTAGTTTTAGAATCTAGCAGTTTCAGTGACATCCTCAACAGAAAGCTGCAACCAAATTCGTACTGAAAATAATCTTCTAAGGTTGTTGATAAGATCTCTGTGGCAGTAAGAGCCTGAATGTTTCCTGAGTTCTTGTTTGTCTGTTTTTTTGGTTGTTGTTACATATTCTTTTCTATAGATGTGGATTCCAGCAAGTGTGTTTTTCTTCTGTTTGGAGGATGTCTTCATTATTCCTTTTTATGCCATTCTCTTATTGTTGAATACTGTGTTGGTTCACAAAGCCCTTGTATTTCCTGTATTTTTAGTACAGTTTTGGCAGTATATATATTATTGAGATTGGCAGTTTTGTTTTTAGTAGTTTGCCTTTTTTTTACTTCTTGCTCCGTTTTATCTAACTATACTTATTTCCTTTGTTTTGTTTATAATGTTTGTCCTGTTCTTGTTGTTATCCCCTATTCCCTAACCCCAAGAGTTTCTCTCTAGTCCCAGCTGTCCTGGAACTCATAGATATGCCTGCAACTTCCCGAGTATTGGGATTGGCAGTATGTACCACCGCGTCTGACTTGATCTTAAAGATCCTTTTCCTCCTTCCCTCTCTCTCTTCCTGTGCTGGGGATGTGACTTGGGGCCTCACGTCTACTATGCATGTGTACTGCGTCCCAGCCATATTTTTTTATTATCAGTAATTTATTATATCTTGCATTAGTGTGGTTAGGTATGGGGATTAGTTCTCACCAAATTTAAAAAATTTTCAGAGCCACATAGGACCTGTAATGCCCACATTTGGCAGACTGAAGCAGGTAGATCTCTATGAATTTGAGACCAGGCTAATCTCTATAACGAATTTCAGGCTAGCCTGGACTGTTTAGTGAGATCCTGTCTCAAAGACAAAACAAAAAAAACACTTGAGAGACTGAGTAAGGAGGATCATTGTTAGTTTGAGGCCAGCCTGAGCCACATACCAAGATTTTGTCTCCAAGAAAATTTTTTTCTTTTTTTTTCCATGTTATTTATTGAGCTCTACATTTTTCTCTGCTCCCCTCCCTGCCTCTTCCCTCCCTCCTTCAACCCTCCCCCCAAGGTCCCTATGCTCCCAATTTACTGAGATCTTGTCTTTTTATACTTTCTACTTCCCACATAGTCTCTCTTAATGTCCACATTGTTGTCTAAATTCTCTGGAATTGTGGTTTGTAAGATGGTTTTCTTTGCCTTATGTTTAAAAACCACCTATGAGTACATGTGATAATTGTCTTTCTGTGTCTGGGTTACCTCACTCAAAATAATGCTTTCTGGTTCCATCCATTTTCCTGCAGAATTCAAGCTGTCGTTATTTTTTTCTGCTATGTAGTACTCCATTGTGTAAATGTACCACATTTTTTTAATCCATTCTTCGATCGAGGGACATTTAGGTTGTTTCCAGTTTCTGGCTATGACAAACAAAGCTGCTATGAACATAGGTGAGCACATGTCCTTGTGGCACAATTGAGCATCCTTTGGATATATACACAAAAGTGGTATTACTGGGTCTTGAGGAAGGTTGTTTCCTAATTTTCTGAGAAATCGCCACACTGACATCCATAGGGGTTGTACCAGCTTGCATTCCCACCAGCAATGCAGAAGTGTTCCCTTTTCCCCACAACCTCTCCAGCATAAGTTGTCATCAGTGTTT